>SSNS01000240.1:37889-225389 GCA_006937985.1 Aphyosemion australe | reverse complement strand
AAAAGTGGGAGTAAAATGGCAAAGGGAAAGTGTAAACTCTGACTGAATAAATTAGCAGCTTGGGCATATTTATACCGAGAGTATAACTCAGGCAGAAGGCTGGGATGTTTACTTCCTGTAACCAGGAAAACACCTCAAACACAGACAAAGCCTTCTTCCTCCTCTCATCTCTCCTGCATCCCTGATGGTCCAAACCACTTTCATTTACCAGACTCAGCCTCGGCTGCTCCGAGCATCCATCACCTCTCTTTCCTCTCTTCACACCCACTCAGGAATCTATGTGTGAATGTCTGCAGCTGGGCCTCAGCAGCTCAGAGAAACCACTCTCCTTTCCCTCTGTCCCGTTTTAACAAAGGCCCCGCTCCACCCAGACTCTTGCTTAAACAGTAGAGTCCCCCCTCCTCCTGGACCTCCAGCACATCCACCTTTTCTATTTAGCGCCATGGGGATCTTTGTTGCCATGGATCCTGTTGTCATGGCTGCAAACAGCTACGCAGATGTACAGGAAGTGGAGGACGGGGGAGAGGGCTGATAAGAGTCCTTAAGGGAAGCTCGGCCTCCACATGGATATGGATCAGGTCGGTAACAGGGTTCATAGTGATGATGGGGGTTGGACACTGTTGCTTAATAGAGTCAGAGTGAAGCTGTTACAGGTTAAACCTGACGTATGCTGCTCCAGACGGACGGAGCTTTTTCTGACATGTTTCATCCGCTCAGGAAGGAGAATCTTTAAAATGAACATAAAAGCTTTGGGAAAGTGCCAACATTCACTTCCTGCAGCGCAGATAAAACTTTGTGATCTTGTCTGTGCAGCCCTAAAGGACATTGGATGATTTACATAGGGCAGATAAAGCAGGGTTTCATCGTGGCTGACAGCCTCCGTCAGGTGTGCAGGTCTGCAGAGCATCCGTGAAACACGGCTCTGAGTAAACATGAGCTGTGAATTCTCAGCGGCCTCATCTAGATGATTTAATAACAAAAAAACTACAAAATCCTGCACTGATGATTCCCAAAGCAGTTTGTTGTTTGATGATTTTGTTCATGAGTAATTCCAACAAGACAAGAGGAGAAAACAGAAGTATTTATTAAAAACATTATGAATGTTTCTAGTAAATAACTTAAGCAGGAGGGTTAATTAAGTCATATTTGTCAGAAGGTCGCTTCTGAAAAGGCCTTCAACACAAAACAAACCATCATGCTGTCTGAAGCGCCACCTTGTGGTGTAGCAGAGGAAGGTCTGTGCTGGTGTAAGCATCTGACTGGGAATCCCTCCTTCCTGCAGAGTCACGGTTCTCCTGTTGAAGCTCAGATAAACAGTCAGGAGTCACTTCACTGCATCTGTGCACCAATTAATAAATAATGCACAAAAATGGAATGATTGCATAACTGGTAAATGGAGATTTTTACTTTAGAGACTGGAGCAACCCTGTCACTACTGAAGATGAAACGCTGATCTGATGTTGGTCCATCTCTGTCTCCATCCTACCATCAGTAACAAGTTACTTTCACTCCCCTTTTCCTCCTCTTCCCTGAGTTGAACCATGACTTCAGTGGAGCTAACCTTTGTCCCATTTGTCTCACACGGGGCTGAAACTGGCCCGGTAGCACAATTCATGTCATGATGTAACAGAAGCCCATCTCCACCAGACACCCGCCTTTCCATGTGGCTCCCTGACCTCCAACACCACAAACAGGGTCAGAGACCAGGGACAACCCTGGAGGAGTCCAGCGTACCCTGGGACTGGACAGAACAGCAAAGTAACAATAAAAGCACTTCTTTAAATGTTACAAGATCATGTAATGCTTTAGTCAGATGTTACTGCACCAATGTTGTTTGCAGATTCATTTGATGTGTTTCACAATTTGTTCAGTGGACCACCGTCTATTTCTGTGGCCCCAGTTATGTGTGACTGTCTTTGGGAATGAAGGGGAGCATGTTACACCCTGGTCCCTCCCCCAGAAGCTGTACTAAAGTAACAGCTGATGTCAGTCCTGCTTAAAGACACACACACAAACACACACACACACACACACACACACACACACACACACACACACACACACACACACTACAACCTGTCCAGCAGAGAGCACCAGCCAAAGTGGAGGAGGAGGGGGACTCCTGCACCTTTCTCTCCCGGCTGGCGACACATCAGCACATGGGAAGCTCCATGACTCTAATCCACAATCCAAACCCTGAAACCCAAGTGACCGCAGACAGAAAAGGGGAGGGTTATCTAAGGCTCCCTGCACCCCCATGTGCTTGCTTGGATCATGGAGCTGCCCTGTCTTCCTACTGGGACCCCCACCACAGCCAGCTCCAGCTCCACGGATCCCCTGTACGACAACTGCTCCCCATTTGCACAGCGAGACAAGGCCAGGGAGAAGGAAATGGAGAGTAAAGTTGTGTGTCCTGTAGTAACCAGACCCCCGGGGCCCAGCAGCCCCGAGCCTGGTTTGGTCCCAGCTTTGGCTGAGGTTCAGACAGTGGTTGGTGGAGGTAGAGGGCCTGAACTCTGGCCAGATCACAGCTACTGCAGCTGCAGAGGCGGCCTGGGAGGACAGGCGTGGGAGTCCGATCCGAGTCCAGGCATAAACAAAGTAAGAGGACAGCAGGGAGTCAACTGGAGAGCAGAGGATGGAGCTTATCAGAGCCACAGCCCATCTCAGAGCGAGGAGCATCGGAGCGCTTTGTCTCTCTACGATAATCTGACTGATACTGGGCTAACTGGGAGTCTTCAGGAGGTCTCTGATATGGAAACAAGCCTACAAGAATATGCATATGGAGTTCCTGACAAACTGATGCTGGATGATGCTGGAAGTAAAGACAAGAGCCTCTGGTCTTCTTGTGAAGTCATCCTTGGTAAAGGTTGTTCCAGTAAGCAGGAGCAGAACCCAGACCAGGACAAGGAGCCAGAACAGGATCCAGAGCTGGACTCTGGACCCTGTGAGTTTGTGCAGGAGGATCTGACAATGCACCAGCTGAGCCAGACAGACTGCCTGTGGCCTTCTGTCGAGCACCCGAAGACGCCTCCTCCGGTTCCCCTCGCCGACCCATCAGCTAGTGCTCTACGGAGCCTCCTCACCGGCCTCCAGCAGCAGATCATCAGGCAGAGGGAGGAGTACGAAGCACGGATAGTCAGGTGATTTTAGATTTGTTCTTAACTTTCAACTGTCACTGTGCAGTTTACCTTAAAAATAAAGAACTATTTAAAATATAGAAAACTTTGGTAACCCAAGAGTTATCCTGCCTACTGTAGGGTGCCACAGTGTGTGTGTGTGTGTGTGTGTTTCCAGTAGATTGTGCAGTTTTAATTCCTCAGTTGACTCTCAGCTTCACCCTATATCCTGTTTAGGTCACATGGTTGAATTTTCCCACACATCTCCCAGAGACGAGGAACGATCTGAAAACACGGATCGTATTAAAAGTTGCAGCATTTCTCCCCTGGTTTCTTTGAGCCAACAGTGTGAGGTGTGGGGAAAGAAAGCTCAGCTGACATATAGAAAACAGCTCTCGGCGCTGGAAAGAGAGCTAATTTAAGGGTCCATGCTGCTGACCTAGACACAACACATACCCCATTTATTACTGATATAGATAGAGCATGTCTCACAGTAAGGTCACACGTTGGGTCTAGTTGGTGAGGTTTAGTTTGACACAGACCAGGAGAGGCACACGGCTGAAAAATGAAATCATATTCATAAATTAGAAAAATAGAATGAAAAGATGATTCCAGGAAGACAAGCGGAGAAGCTGTTTGACCTTCTGATGCAAAAGGGAAGAAGGGATCTAAAACAAACAAGTGGGTGAAAGTAGTGACTAAAAACAATCGGGTTCATTTAGTTCCTCTGCTGTAAAGACTTCTGACTTCAGTAAAGAAGAAAAAATACAACACACACACACACACACACGCCCATGCACGCACGCACACACACACATACACACACACTGTATCAGCAGATGTTTTTGAGACCACCAGTAAAGTGATTAAAGTTTATAGTTGGTTTAATAAACTACTTGGTTTCCTGTCATGAACTTGGCTTTTTAAGCAGAGTCCTTCACTTTCCAACAGATTTGAGGTTGGGCCTCTGGGAGCTTTGACTGCTTCATCCAATCAGAAACCAGTTCTGGTGTTTGAGATGCTCATCCTGTTGGAACACACTTGTGTTACTATGGAATTTGTGTTAAAGGTGTCCTAGAATGCAATTAATCAACAATCTAAAACAGAGCTTTGAGCCTCCAAAAAGCACAAGAACATTTTTTTGGCTTTCATCTGTCCCAGGAGCCCTGATACAGGACATTCTAAACCCCCTTACTCAGGCCTTCAGTGAAAAGAGCTGTTGACCCCTCCCACTCAGCCAGGACATGCTGATTGGTTGGTTTCCCCAGAAGGCCTCAGACACATGCAGGTTTGAGGAGGCGTGGCTCCCCCTTATGATGTGTTAAGGAAGGTTTTCTCAGAACAGGAGGTTTTCTCTCACCTTTTTCAACTTTCTAATTTACATAAAAGTAGGTCACACACGGCTTTGACTTTTTGGCATGCTACTGTTGACCACCCAAGCTGTCTTATTCAACAACAAGGAAAATGTTGGTTTACATTCTAGGTCCCTTAACAAATGGAGACCATGCTGTTTCTTTCTCCACTAACCACATCACGATGTTCCCACCACCGTGTCTAACAGTCAGTACGATGTTCTCCTCTGCTCCAAACATAACTTTACTCTCAATGTGGTCCAAGAGTTGAATCTTTGTCTCATCTGAGCAGTAAACGTTTCTTCAGGAGAAATGTGACATGGCAATTTTTGGTTGGGTTTGAAGGTGTCTCTTTGTCTTTCCTGGGTTCCTATGGTGATGTATAACTTGCTTCATTGCTGACAGTGATTCAGCAGTTTTTGGCTGATGCTAAGCTCCCATCTGAGGTTGACCTATGAGTTTTGTTTAATGATAAAATAATCATTTTTATACCAACAGAGAAGCTGCCATCTGCTGTCAATCATGACCACGAATCAGACGTTAATGAGCTTTGACCTTGTCAAGACATCCTCAGCACCTATTATCATAGAACTGACAAATATTTGAGCACATTTATGTACGCTTTTGACCACGGAAAAGAGAAAATATACACAGAAATTCAAATGTATGCACCCATTTTCCTTTTTACCAATCTTTAAAGAGGACCTAGAATGTAAACCAACATGTTCCTTGTTGTTGTTGAATAAGACAGCTTGGGTGGTCAACAGTAGCATGCAAAAAAGTCAAAGCCGTGTGTGACCTACTTTTTATGTAAATTAGAAAGTTGAAAAAGGCGAGAGAAAACCTCCTGTTCTGAGAAAACCTTCCTTAACACGTCATAAGGGGGAGCCACGCCTCCTCAAACCTGCATGTGTCTGAGGCCTTCTGGGGAAACCAACCAATCAGCAAGCAGCTCATTATCATATTCATGTTCTGGCTGAGTGGGAGGGCCTAACAGCTCTTTTCACAGCAAGGCTGGTTTAGGGGGTTTAGAATGGCCTGTATCAGGGCTCCTGGGACAGAGGAAAGCCTAATGATCATTTCTGATGCTTTTTAGAGGCTCAAAGCTGTTTTAACAACATTCTAGGTCCTCTTTAAAGTTGAATGTAAAAAAGTATCATAAATGATTTAATCTCTAACCATTTATTTACTCATTTGTAGATTATGACACCAAACTTTGAACTTCAGTCTGCTCTGTCTCCCGTCTCTCTGCCATCAGTCTGGAGCAAAGAAATGAAGAGCTGCAGGTAGAAGTTGTCCACCTGAAGACGAATCTCTCGCAGCAGCGACACTGGTACCAGGTGGTCCAGGCCAAGATCGTGGAGTCCGAGAGGGCCTGCGCTGCAGCTGAGCTCCGAAACGCCA
The DNA here is from genome assembly GCA_006937985.1 of Aphyosemion australe. Taxonomy (NCBI): domain Eukaryota; kingdom Metazoa; phylum Chordata; class Actinopteri; order Cyprinodontiformes; family Nothobranchiidae; genus Aphyosemion; species Aphyosemion australe. Next base: position 219,514 of record SSNS01000240.1, on the reverse strand, counting down.
CGCTGCAAAAGGAGATGGAGCAGTTCTTCGACACCTTTGGAGAACTCAACAACGAGGTGAAGAAGACAGAATACATCGTCAAGAGCTTTTGAGAGATTAGTCTTAAATTCTAGCGTGTCACCAAATGAAACATTCTTTTTTAAAATTGTAACGGTCTTATAAAAAATAAAACAACCACCACAGTCTCACTGATGTCCACTTTATTAGTCTGAGTAGGGATAAAAGACCGGGGGATGATACTACTGTTGTCATGGCGATCACACCGGACATCTCTGAGCTTTTAGAGAACAACTCATCAGGTCAGTTAAGGCTTAACAGAAAGAATAAAGTCATGGTTGTGTACAAACATGATGCACGAGTCCTTGGTGACTCCATAGTGTCGCGTTTCTGCTCAGTCACTGAAAAAAGCAACTCTGTAGTCCACTCCAAAGGTTCCTCCAGTCTTCATCCAGACTCCTCCTGTACAGAGCAGCTGCCGTCTCCAGGGTGACTCAAAGGTACGTTTTGATATCACATAAAAACATAAAGAATTACAAGGCAGAAAAAAAGTTAAAGAATTTGCTTTCAAGCTCTTAGAACCACGAAGCTTCATGAAGCTGCAAGAAAATCGGACCTGAATGTGTTAAAAACATGATCCGTATAGGTGCGATGCCTTCATGCAGGTGGAACATGATTCTTGTCTTCTACGTGTTCCCGGATGTTATGAGTTATGTTTTCCAGCACTAAAGGGAATGATTTAGAGACGAGCGGCCCATGCTTTAATTCATCCATTAAATGCTTTAACAAGAGGCCTCTGTATTTCTTGGGCTTCAGTGTGGTTTGTGTGCAAAATTTTGCATGAAAATCAAAAACAATAGGCCTCTGCAGCGCTTTCGCTGCTCGCGCCTAATAAATACATGTCACAAAGTTATGCCTCATTTAGAGTTACAGGTTTAGGATCAGCTGTTGAAAGGTGGTACCGTAGGATTTCTACCTGTAGATGTGTGAAGAGGACGGGCGCACCTGTTCTGGCTCTGATGAAAGGGTCTTTAACTTGTATGACATCTTTACATACAGTACGTCATATCAGGAAACCAAAGTGTAACACAGAAACCACAGCACCTCCTAGCTGTTAGGAGTAAAAGCTCATAATCCACATCACACAAGCCAATTTCTAAAAGAAACGATGTGCCAAAAGCACCACAGAAGAAATCTGTAACACTTTTAACATGCTAGGAAAAAAACATCGTTTCAGATCCGTGTTTGATCGACTGAAGATGGTTGATATGTGTTTGATCCTTTTTGGCGTAACATGCATGAGAGCAGCTGACGTCTGTAGTTGATGTTCTATCTGATGACAAAAACCTCCAGCTAAAAAAATAAAACTATTCAAATTCAGCAATACTGTGAAGCTACTCCTGAAAACAATATGGAAGCAAACACCACAGAGCGGGTACTTGATCAAGTTTAACATTCAACAAGAACATGAAGAGGAAACTCAGCTGGGTTAGACCTCCTGGCTTCAGACCCAAACAACAACCCGAACAATCTTTTCACAGAGGCTTAAAACAGATCTGGGAATAAAAATAAAAACTGAAGATGGCTGAGACATGACTGCTAGGGGAAGGTCGATGGTGGCGCTCACTGACTCTCATCCAGAGGACCAGTCAGCGTATCGATGCTGCTGCTGTCTGTGTCTGACGCCAAGGTGTGCTCCGTGGACATGGATGAGATGTCGTTGGCAGAGGAGGACTGGGAGGTGGAGCCAGACACCGCATCTGAGAGACAGACACAACAGAATCCAGTTCAGAAACATGCGGTAAGGATAGCTGGAGTAAACGCTGAGATCAGCTTACCAACCACACCTGATGGAGGCAGAACTCACCTGAGCTGTCTTCTTTCATCAGACCATTCTTGTTCCTCTCCTCCCAGTCAATCACCTCTTCATAAATGAGTTCTGTGTAGAGACAGAAAAGGTTCTGAGTGTGGTCTCATTTCATTTGTTTCAGCATCAATGTGGAACTCTGCACGGCACATCAGAGACAACAATAACATTGTACATGTTCTGTCCACTGAGTAGTATAGAACATAAACTATAAATCCCATAATGCACTGGGACAAGCTGTGCCTTCTAAAGAACAGATGCCCCTCCCCTCAACTGCAGAAGCTGTCTCATGAAGTTAGGAAGGACTCAGTCAACAGGTGAGAGCCAGAGTCTGGCCCAATTTCAATACTCGCACTGCGCCCTACACCTTTCTGTGAAGTGTGCAGTAAGGCTTCGAGTGCGTAGTACACAAGTGTTCAAATAATTGCTGGTGGCCTAGTGGTAGGGTGTCCGCCCCGGGACTGGGAGGTCAGGGTTCAAATCCCGGTCGGGTCATACCAAAGACTTTGAAAAAATGGGACCCAATGCCTCCTCGCTTGACACTCAGCACTAAGGGGTTGGATTGGGGGGTTAAACCACCAAATAGTTCCCGAGCGCGGCCACAGCTGCAGCTCACCGCTCACCACCACGGGGATGGGTCAAATGCGGAGATGTAATTTCACCAGTGTGTGATGATGACTTGGGACTTTAACTTGATTTGTTTTATCCAGGCTCTCCTGCTCAGACGCACTAATCAGAGCAAATGAACTTCCTAATAATACAGACTCATATTAAATGATAAATATTACAAATTGTAAACAGAACTGTCTATTATTGTGAATGAGAAACGAATATCATCAATAACTCCAAGAAGCTGAAGTGTAGTGCTGATTTGTGCCTCTAGAGGGCAGTCTCCCACCTTTCCACTGCTCTATGGTGTGCTCTCTCTCTTCCAGCTGCTTATCTGAAATCTGGGGAGGAGGCTGAGAGACAAAAGCACACGTATCAATCACATTAATCCCATTTATAGCTGCTGCATTTATAAAATGCTTCCCCGTCAGTTTCCTCACCGCGTCTGCCTCGCCGGGGTCGTACCACACGTGGATGTAGGGGTGATGAAGCGCTTCTTCTACAGAGATACGGCATTCAGGATCGATCACCAGCATTTTGGAAAGCAAGTCGCGGGCCTGACACGCTGTTTGAGCAACACAGGAAGGGGAGAGTTACTATGGAAACTATTTGTTGTCATCATGTAAGCACTCCAGAGGAAAACTGACTAATTTAGGGAACATTCTTGTGTTTTTGAGTTCATCATCCAACTTTAAATACAACAGATCAGTTTGAGTTCTTACTCTTCAGTTTGTCATGTTCGGACTCGGAGGGGAACGCCCAGTCTGGGAAAAGCTCCGCGAAGCTGACGCCAGGGTACTGTGGCTTGTTCATCACATAGTTCCTCACGGTCTCCATCAGCCGGTTCATAAACTCTAGACTGGGCGTGCCCAGAATCTCAATCACCTTGTTCCATTGGTCGATGTCTGGACAAGGCATTTGTTACGGAAAACTATGATGTCATACGGTACAAGTGTAACCACAGAGAGTACAATAAAAAACGCTCCAGGGTTACGTGTTGCACAAATAACAACCATGTTTAGTTCTGGGGAAACACATTTAAGTTTGTGTTATAAAAACATGTATGCACTAAAGTTCATGATGTCTCATAGATTTCTGTAGGACCAGACGTATCTGCTCAAAGTGATGTCCAAGCTCATCCAAGGGGATGTTCAGATTCTTCATTCTGGATCATGGCACCAAGCAGCTGAACAGAACAACGTTGAATCCATTGTAGCCAGGCTGAAAATACAGAAACAGTCTGCTGGTTCCCAACTAGAGGAGGCCATTATTCCCAGGATGAAAAACAACCTAAGCTCCAATCATACCAGTGCCTCAGCTGCTGCTCTAAACGTAAGCGCTGGTGAGAGAGACACAAACGATATAAATGATAAATGACCCACACTTACATAGCGCCTTTCAGGGTCAGAGGACTCCAAAGCGCTTTACACTACAGTGAATCATTCATCCATTCACACCCTGGTGGTGATGAGCTACAGTGTAGCCACAGCTGCCCTGGGGCGCACTGGCAGGGGCGAGGCTGCAGAGCACAGGCACCACCAGTCCCTCCGACCACCACCAACAGGTAAGGTGAGTTAAGTGTCTTGCCCAAGGACACAACAGCAGCATTCTCTGCCGGGAGCCAGGATCGAACCTACAACCCTCCGATTACTGGCCAACCCGCTCTACCTCCTGAGATACTGATGACAAATGCTGTGAATTGCTTCAGTTGGACTCCCCTGAACAACAAAGACATTTGAAACACAACTCAGATTAATAACCAGTGAGGAGAACAGGGAACATGGATGTGTTTAAAAAAGGGTGGGCTGTAAATGAATCCAACAGGAGGGAAAAAAGAAAAAACTTTAATGGACAACAACAAGCAGCACAGAGACAATGGGACGAGTGAAGGATACGATCGGTGCCCTGGAAAATGACGCTGCCCTTTACCATCTCTCCCATGATGCACCCCACTGACCAGATGTCCACTGGGAACAAAGAACACACACACACACACACACACACACACACACACACAGACACCACACACACAGTCACAGAAAGATATTCAATTAAAATAATCTTGTGATGAAAAAACAAAACACACAAATCACATAACATTTACACTACAGTGAAACATGAATGCAGCACACATGAATGGTGGAGGATAGTTTGAGGAGGGATGATGAACATTAAGATGCAAAACACCAGCTCTGGCTGTTTCGCTCCATCCTGCTGCAGTGTGATGGTCTGCTGCTTCATCTTCAGGCTGGCTCAAACCCAGCCGCAGCCTTCCAGGCTTTTCTCCTCGCCTCTGCTTATCAGTTTACACAGATGTTGCTCTCTCCCTTGCTTTACCACCGTCTCTCTGTGTGTGTGTGTAGGATGCAGTTTGTCTTTCCCTCTAGCTCTGAGTTGGCTGCTTGCATGAGAGCGTTTCTAAGTGGTAAATGGACATTTACTGGTTTTTCTGTTGGAGTTTCAGTGAGGCTGAAAGCTCCGTCTCTCTGATAACGTCTCCAGCGCTCTGCAGGGTCTGCACAGATAACACACCAATCATAAATGTAAGGTTTGTACGACTCAGGGGTCCTGAATGTTCGGTATCTACAGCATCATACTTGGGTTTGTTTCTGTGCAGGGCACTCACAAATCTGGATGACAAAATCACAACCACAACATGATGGTGACCACCTTAAAGTCTTTTCAGCTTTGGACCCGCAAAATCAAAACCACAGAGACTCAGGATCACAAACACTTTCTGCCACAGGATTGTAAAACAAGTCTTGTTCATTTCTCAGCTTGAAGGGAAAGATGACGGGCGGCTGAATGGGCAGGGCATCCCCACAGCTCCTGCAGCTCAGACGGTGAGTCTGAAGCTCCACCATGGAAATGAAAGCAGATCTCTGTGGTGAGGAAGTGGTGTTAACGTCTCTCTGGTAAGAAAATGTGTTGTTTATTTGTGGGATTTACTTTTAAGTCCTCTCTGCCAGCTCAAAATGTCACACATAGCAAAAACATTTCAGCCCTAATGTTTGTGACTTGTCTTGTGTGATGTCATGGTGGGACTGTTCAGTGACCTGTTACTGCATTGGCTGTTTTATCCTCTTGAGGATGTACAGTACAAATATATTTACTTTACCAGTGTGCCATCTAAGTAAAACTTCTTATTTTAACTCCAGAAAATGCTAATTAAGCTAAACCCTAATGCTTTAGTGTTTTCTAGAGCTTCCTGGGGAGTCCCTTTGAAAACATCCACTCTACACTTCCATGGTTTCGGTTTGTGTTTGACAGATGACGTCCTGTGAGCTAGTCTACAAACATCCACTGGGTCTCTGTGGCTGGGCGCATGCAGCTACAGAATATGAAAAACTACAGAACAGAGTGCAGAATGTAAACATAAACAAAGCAGAAAATACACACTAACATCTACAATGTTTCACTGAAACTGTACAAAAACTGTAGATGCCGTTAGATAAAGTATGAATACATCTAAATGTGCGTTGATGACAAGATCCCAGAGAGTTTGTTCTTGTGAAGTCAGAAACCACTAACTTTCTTTAACTCCTCTTTTATTTTAGACCTTATGAGTTTCTTGAAGGCAAAATAATAATTAACTACCTGTTTAAAAATGAAACCCGTTTTTAATCTGATGTTTCACCACCTTGTAGTCATTCGCATTCTAATCTAATCTAGACAAACCGTAGCAGCTACAAAAGATTTTGCTCTGCAGGTCGGTCTGGTCACGCTCCATTGTAGCCTCAGCATGTCTACCATTGGCTCAGCTAAGTCTAGGCCAGGCCAATCACAGAGCTCTATGTTTGTAGAGAGACGTTGGGCGGGCTTAGCACCAGAGCTGCGACGAAGAAAAACTACAAAGATGGCTCAGGAACAGGGGGTGTTTCTCAAGGAACCTCACCTTGCCTTGCCTGCCAAGGCACTGCCTTGCCAGGCCAGATGCCTTGCTTACGAGGACACTGTCCTTCCTTGGTCAAAGAAAACGGTTAAATGGAACAGACTTGTCCCACGTGGCCGCGGCCGGCCAGAGCCCGCCCCCTGCTTACGCGCCCTGTTGATGTCCCTCCCATCATAATAATGTTAAGTTTTAATATCGAGCCTTTTACTTGTTTAATTGTGTATATATTGGTTAAATCAAATACGTAAGTGAGTTAGTACCTGCTAGCCACCAAAGCTGCAACTACTAAGCAACTAACCAACCATAGATAACTGCTTTGGATTTAAATAAACATTTTACATATAAGCCCAATAGCTACAATTAGTTGACTTACAACTGGAAATTTGCCCTCGAAGTAGCTGCTGCCGGCTCCTGATCACATCTGTTTGAAAATACCGCGCTGCATTCTGGGAAATCTTTGACCAAGAGAAGGCAACAAGGCACCTCTTGTGTATCCTTGCTCAATTAGCTAAACGGCTAACAAACGCAGGACAGATGCCTTGGAAGCACATGAACATTGGAACTGAGATTGGAACACGCCTTGGCGGTTCCTGATGGCGTATCTCCTAGGCAACCGGGGCGGGACCAAGGCATCAAGGCGAGGTTCCTTGAGATTGAGAAACACCCAGGGCTTGTTTGAAACGGCTTTAGCATCAACTTTGTACAATTTAGACTTGGGCTTTTCTTTGAAACATGAGCAGATAGCGGTACTGTTTCCACAATGTGTGGTGGACTGCCCCGTTGACTGATTTTTGTAGTGATGAATATGTCACATTGTTCGTTTGACAGTTTGAAAGACAACAGTAGATTCTGCCCTATAATGTTTATGGGTTGTGGCCAGACTATAAAGGTGAAACTAGAAAAATTAGAACATGGTGCAAAAGTTCATTTATTTCAGTAATTTAGCTTAGACTGAGAGACCATCTAAAGGCTCAGGAACCCTTTGCAGGTGTTTAGGATTTGTTACAGCCCTTGGCTGTTTAGTGTTGTATTTTAAACTTTCCTCTGTTTTCTCCCTTCCTGAGTGTGTGTGAGGAGAGCACCTGTAGCACCTGGCTCCACTCCCACTAATTGCCTCCACTTTGGTTGTACCAGCTGTCCCAACTCGCAATCAGCCCAGACACTGCTACAAAGCCCAGCCACACCTCAGATTCTTGGAGCCGCAGGACAGGAAGGAGCGCTGTCCTGTTGTCTCCCTGGCGGTGGTTATTTTCTGTGTTTTCTTGATTTTAACAGCTTGTCTCAGAGTTTAAGGTTTTAGCGAGACTGTGTGGTAACCCTTTTGGGTGTATTCTGTAAACATGTCTGTCAAGTGCAGACTATTGGTTTTCACTGAGTTAGCCTGTAGGAAGGTAATGTGAAGTCCAATTAATGTGGCATTCACTTTGGGGGTGGCGACCCAGTAAAGATGGGAAAACATAGTGCTAAGTCCTCTGAGACATTTTGTTTTGAGCTGTATTATGAGTAATGGTCTCCTGGTAAGGTTAAGCAAACTTTTTAAGTATTCATTCTGTTAACTGTTCGAGATGTAATCCTGGACAAGTATTCATTTGTGTGACAGTTATGTGATGTCTTTCTGACAAGCCTGCTAAAAGCAGACTAAGACATCACCTCAGTGTTTGGTTTGGTTTGCTGTTTGGTAATGAGACCGTTGTTATTTCTGTTTACTGCCGGTTTCTTTTGAGTTTTGTAAATAAAACATCTTATCATTCTTTTAACACCAGAACATGCCTCCCTTTTATGGTTACCCAGACCACCTAGACGGTCTGGTCCGTAACAGGATTCATTAGCTGATTAGCCTTTTTTTATAAATCAATGCCGCCAATTTGCCGCAATGTTGAGGCAGCATCAGGGAGCCTAAGGTCGTTTATAAGAGCTCAGACCGTGGCGGTAATGTGGCGCAATCATGTCCTTTTTATAAAATATTACGCGATGGGGGTATAAAGGGGGTATGGGCGCAGTCTCTGCGCTGTCACAGACTTCCATTTATCTTGGACATAACTTGCTTTTTATTGCAATCAAAGCCGCGCTCCTTAAAGGGACACTAGTTAGGGTCATTTTAGCACATGATCTAAAAATATTAAAAAGGTGCAAAGTGTCCCTTTAAGTTTTTTTCACAAGCCGCTCCCAAAGGTGCCTGTGCTCCACCGTCCTCGTTAACCGTCTGGTGATCTGAGCTTCTGCTCTAACGGGGAAAAGCTCCCGGAGCTCTGCATCCGTCCAGTTTGCCATCTCCATTAAAACAAAAGCAGAACTTATGCCTGTGTTTACTCTCATTTTCAATATAGGTTCTTACTGGAGCTCGCCATTAATTCTTCACGTGATCATGACACCACCCTCTGTTGCGCCAAGGCTTAATGTGCGTTCACAAGTCTGGCGTTGCGGTAATAATACTACCAAGCACGGCAGCATAAATGCTGCAAAATTCCCGCATCACCATGCCGCGTTCATAAGACACACCGTTGCAGTAATATTATGCTGATTTGCCGGCATGAGTCTTATAAAAAGGGCTTTTGAGTCTAGAATACTGAACCTTTTCACAATATTCTAATAGTCTGAGATTCTGAATGTTGGGTTTTCATCAGCTGTAGCCAGAATCATCACAATTAGAACCAATAAAGGCTGAAATATCTGGCTTTGCATGGAATGAGTCTGTCTCATAGATTAGTTTCACCTTTTAAGTTGAATTACTGACATAAATGAATTGTAATTTTTCCAGTTTCACTTGTATATTTACATATGTAGGACGGCTTGCCAGGCTACTATGAGTCTAATCCAGTAGTTAAAGGTGCAGTTTGTAAGACTGACATCCTTTGGTCAAATTATGTAACTGCAGTCCATTTTCCTAAGCAATAAAATCACTTTCGTGGCTGTTGCCAGTTACGGATCAGCGCCAGAAGATTCTAGATAACAAGCAGACGAGTCATACACAGTAAGTTGATAAGTAGATAAATATATTGTCACATCTGGTGATAGCACTCTTGGGTGTTTTATGGTAGGGAGCACTTACTACACTTAACGGCAGGGGTGGGCAATCTCACTCCACGAGGGCCGGTGTCCCTGCAGGTTTTAGATGTGTCCTCGAACTAACACAGCTAATTTAAATTGCTAAATTAGCCCCTCAACATGTCCTGAAGTTCTCCAGAGGCCTGGTAACGAACTAATCATGTGATTTAGGTGTGTTGACCCAAGGTGAGATCTAAAACCTGCAGGGACACCGGCCCTCGTGGACTGAGATTGCCCACCCCTGCTTAACGGTAATATTTCTTCAGCATTACAGGATGTGCAGTTGTTTGCCGTCTCGCTGTTAGCTTGCCATTATGGTTGTGAACGAGTCATTAAAGGAAGTAAAACATCATGATTGACTCATTATTCATGTCACACATACATTTCACTGTACTATCCAGTTGTTGGTAATTGAAAAAGTAGCGTGACATATTTTTAAACTATTTGCTTCTAATTCACTGTTAGTATTGTTAGCTAACGTTAGCCTCTACCCTGCTTCACCTGTTATCAGAGTAAAACAAAAATATGCCGTGGCTTCTTAGGGGTACAAGAAATAACTTCTGGGTCGCTCCTGTTTACTGGCTTCAGCTCTACAACTCTGGAGCTTTCTGCATGCCGGTGTCGAATTACAAATGCCTTCGATGCTGCGTTAGCTCGCTGCAGATTCGACAACCTCACAAACTAAACAATGGCTACGTCCCTCTTTTGTTTTTATTCGAAAGGAGAAAAACTGACAACCTCCCAGTCAGCTGAGAATGAAATCTGTTTCATTGTAACCTTCCTTCCAACATGATTGAGACATTAGACTGTTTTGTGATTATTTCACAGTAGAATTCTTACATATTGCACTTTTAAACTGTTAAGTGTTTTAATCAAACAGATGAATTATTCCTGACATTTGGAAGATCTCATTATCATCTTACTGTGCTTAAAAGAACAAGTGTTTAGTTACCAAAGACAAAAAAGGAAGGATACAGTCCTTTCCAGGAAAGAGGACTTTGTGAGAGATCATTTCAGCCATTATGCAGCCAACTGACCACAGGTCCACTGAAGCAGGGTGTTAGAGGGGTAAAAGCATTCAACAGCACCATCAATAACCAACAAGGGCAGTGAGAGCATGACTGCGTTAAACTCTGTAAGGATTTTAAAAAATCTAATTTGATCTTTAAAGCAGCTTAATAATCTCATTTACCATTCTCTTTATACTTCATGCCCAGGATGACCTCCGGGGCGCGGTAGTATCTGGTCACAACGTAGGGAGTCATCATGAAGTTAGTGCACGCCGTCCTCGCCAGACCGAAGTCCAGGATCTTCAGAGTGCAGTCAGACTTCACCACAATGTTGCTGGGCTTCAGATCCTGAAGGAACAGAAAATCTATAAATCTACCGGAAAATATCACACAGGTTATTGGTTTAGAGACAAATGTTGGGTGGTTAAAACTGCAGTTAAAAACAAACGTCTCCATGATGCTGCAATGCACAACCATCACCTGTACTTACTCTGTGGATGATGCCAGCAGAGTGAAGATGCCTGATGCCACAAAGAATCTGGTAGAGCAGGTAGGACATCCTCTCATGGTCCAGGTCCATGTGGATCACCTGGCACAGGCTGGCGTCCATCAGCTCCATCACCAGGTACCTGACAGGGACAGACAGGTAAAAGACGGAACAGGTACAAATAAATTAACACAGAAATATTTGTGAGAAACGAGAGAGGTTTAGGTTAAAATTATATAAACACTTAAGCTAAAATCTGAGTAAACTAAAGCTGGGCACTAAAAAACGCTCCACTGCCACTCACAGATCCTGGAACTCCTCCAGAGACTTCTGAGGCGTGAAAACATTGATCAGACGGATGATCTGCAGGCAGAGAGACAGGCCGTTAGTTCACTCTGTTACTCTCACATCTACATGATCCACTCTTCTCTCCACTTTCTACAGTCACTTAGATCAATCAAAGCACTTCATGCCTCAGCTTCTGACCAAAACTTTCACTATCTTTAAAACCAGGAACATACTCAGGTAGAAAAGATGAGTCTTACATTCTTGTGGTTTACACATTTGAGTAGAACGAGCTCCCTGTAGGCCCGCTTGGCATGGGTCTGGTTCTGGAAGGGCCGACAGAGCTTCTTCACTGCCACTGGTATACTGAGGACTGTATCTAGAGCAGAGCTGGGGACACGGTGAAGGGACAGCAGTTACAGATAAATAAGATACAGACATAATTACAGATGTTGTTTTGCTTGTTTCAAACAAAATAATGTTCCACATGAGGAAAATAAAAGGTTTCGTATAAAGATTGGTTTAGTCTGCAGCCTTCGTAGCAGTAACCAGAGCCTGAAGTTACAACCTGAAATATAAAAACACATGTAAACATAACAGCATGTTTGGTTATCAGTGTGATTACAGGTAGAAGACAATCTAAGGCTATCGAGTTACAACAACAGGCTTTTTGAATCCACCCCCCTGGCTGTAACGTTACACTGTAGAAGGATTCACCATGAATACTGAACCTACTGATTTCTGTCCCCATTAATAATGAAAACCCTAAAAGGTTCAGCTAAGATTTAAAAATAGCAGCATTTTTAGGACCGTATTACTCTGGGCTCCTCCTAACTCTCAAATTAATCCTAATTATGTTGAGCAAATCCATTGGATCTCTGTGACAATAATTTATGAGATATTACTGACAATGTGACAGAACTGAAATTCAAAAACACATGTTTTATGCATCGTCTTAAGTATAATGTTTTACTAGTATTTTAAACTTTGTTAAAAATGTTTTGTGTTGCAAATTAGCCCAAACTATCCTGTAAATGTTATAGTGAACAATATTTAGTCAGACTTGTCGAGGAAATGGAGTAGATGAACACATGAATCATTGGGTGACCAGACGTGACTGATCCCCCCCCCCCTAAACAGCTTCCTATGCCTGTTTGTATACTAGACCTTCTAGTCTTGTCTGTGCTATTTCCCCAAACAAAGGCTGTTCAGGCAGCTATCTACAACAGGTAAGACTTTATAATTATGTATGACGTATCACAAAAAGACCAACATGTCCCTTTAACTGAAGGGTCACAGAGGCTTAAAAGAAAGTATTTTGTATTTGTGACACTGACTGACACAACAAGACGATGACCTCACCTCACCACAGATGTTTCTAATAAGATTAAAAAAAGGCTCCACTCATGTTGTGGTAAGCTAAAACACCATGACAATGAGCAAGAGAAAACAGCAAACCATCTGAAGCAAGAGGAGCTGAATAAATGATCCACTCATTTCCCTTGTTCATACATCAAAAGGCTCTTTAACATGGAAGGTCTGGACAGTCTCAACACTAACACAAGCCTCTCACCAGACGATGCCCTGGGCCCCGGAGCCGATAGCACGGAGCTGCTGGTAGCGCTTCAGCACAGTGAAGGTGGAGTCTCCCACCTGAACACTGTAGAACTGTCCGTCCGCCTCACTCATCCTGCTGAACAGTCAGGACCACCGGCACAGTCTGTAGAAACACAAATAAAACATGATGGAGGTCATCCCGGGCAGCTAAGCTGCGTGTGACAGCAGTGAGATATGGCTAATACTCCTAACAGATATCTCTCTTTTGGTTTTCAGATCAGTCTAAAACCATCATGTGCTAGGAGAAGCCGTGAGGTGGAGCTGTCAGTGTTTTGGTGTGTGATCGTGTTTGAGCATCACAGAGAACAGGGGAGGCTGACAGCAGCTCCTCAGGCTCTTCACGGACTCCAAACTCAGGCTGACACACACTAGTGTACTTTAATTTAAGAATGTTAAAATGGAACTGCATGTACCTTCAGTCCTGAGAACATAAATGTTAATAAAACACACCGTGTGTGTGTGTGTGTGGGGGCTCATTACGAACATGGCAGTTCTGATTCATGAAGCAGGAAGCACAGCCGTATTATTCTTGGCAGTGTGTATTGTGTGTGTGTATTGTGTGTGTGGGCGACGACACACAATTGTGTAGCTATGCAACGGCGAGCAGTCGTGGTCATCCATCATCCGCTCAGAAAATAGCCACAAATTAAACTGAGGGCATTTTTTTTTTGTTTTTCTTTATTTTTTATTCAACTCATCTGTATGTTTTGTGTCTGAGACGAAGACCAGTTCACTACTGCCTCCATGTTGGATCTGTGATACAAGCAGAACGTGCTTTAGCATCATCCTGCTGAAGAAATGCATGACATGAGCTGAAAACCTTATTATCTGGATGGCAGCACGAGTTCCTCGACCTTGTAGCTCAGTAAAGATGTTCTTTTGCAGAAGTATGTTATTTCATATGCACTAACACGGCCGTGCACCATCACAGGAAGTCCTGCTGCTCGTCAATGATGTGCTGAGAAGCTGAGTCGTCCCTCTCATCTGTAGCCTGGAGGCTGCTGCATTCATGAGTTCCAAAGAGAGTTTAAAATATGGATCAGCTCTCGCTTCAGTCGGTGTGAAATGAACTGAGGCTCAAAAAATTGGTAGTGTAAGTTATAGCCTTTAAAGTTTTATTTTATTATTTACAAATTTTGCAATTAAAGGTGCAGTATGAGATGTTTTTCTTGCCATTCAAACAAGCTAGGTTTTGAAAATACACAATTCAAAGATGTCACTGTGGCATTCAGTTCCATCTCAAACTGTACGACTTCCACGCAGAGCAAAGCTCACGAGTCATGTTCTCACTCTGTACGACGCAGTGCTCGGATACGACCTGACGGCTCACACTGTACATGTTCGAGTCTGAAAACCCGGAGACTGTTGTGTTGTTGTTGATGTTTTTATTCTCAAATCCAAATTCTCAAATACAAACTTTGTTATTGATGTCTGTTTTCCTTCAGGCTTGCCGTAGGACACGCAGGAGTTTATGGGGGTTGGAGAAGTAAGACGAAAAAAGGAATTAAACAATGTTTTGGGTTACATTTTATTTTGACAAAAACAGCAGAGAAAAGTGTAAACATGAAAAGAAATGATGTGTGTTGATACGGAAATAGCCTGGGAGCCATGTTGGTGCATGCGCTGTGTGAGCAGTTCTGGTACTTTTGGGTCGCAGTGCTGCTTCAACAGTGCGATACCCTCACAAGGGACAAGCAAAACATCAAACATGTTTGATATTTGTACAACCGCACAATTGCTAATCAGGAGCTGGTTGTGAGGTGTAAATCTCTTCTCGTAACCCCCTCATTACCCTCTGTATACTACATGACGCAAAACCCGCCGCAAACTCTTGCACGACAGTAGGGCTGCACGATATTAGGAAAACCTGCGATATGCGATAACATTGCTTAATATTGCGATATCGATATTACTTGCGATAAATGAACAAATATTTAAATCTGCAGTTTTTGTATACTTTAGACACACCACTCCATCCTCTATCATTAGTATTAATACAGTAACAAAATTAAATCATGCAAGTTTACGTTACAAAATTAGCATGATCTGTTTCAATATTTTTGTAAACAATAATCATTAAAATATGTTGGAGTGATTTAAAACATTAGGACAACGCTGTAGAACATTTACAGAGCTAAACGAATATGTTTACTCTCGTAGCACTTACCGACTACTTCCGTTATTTTCTTGTACCGCTTTGATGGTTTCTCATAAGGAGTTCCACCCATGGACATCTGCTGGGCTGTTGTGCTCTTACTTGTCTTAATGTCAGAGACTTTGGGTTTGCTAACGCTAGCTTTTTAGAGCCCAGTATATAGATCTTTATGGTTGTGTTGGAGGTGACAACAGACATTTGTCATGTTTCCCCTCATGGTTGCCACAAGTGTTTGGCATGTCTTGCAAAGTACTTGTGTTTGTTGAACACAAGTACTTAGAAATAACAGTCATGCGGTTTGAATTATGAGTTCTTCCTCGCTAACATTTTCCACACACGTCTTACCCTCAGTCATTGCTCTCTAAGCTAACTCAGGTGTTTGCTAGCCATCCAAAAGAAGTGCCGTCCACCTAGGCACCAAGGCATCTAACCCATAAGAACCCAACCGATTGGCCAAATGGGTGAAGGGCTCTGTTTGATTTGTCAAAAACTTCATGCTTCCGTTTGATTGACAAAATGCATTATGTGTAGCAAAAATCTGAGATGACCATTAATTGCGATATTTTCCTGTTCTTTGCGATATGCCTATTGCGCATGCTGATATTGCGATAACGATATATTTTCGATATATTGTGCAGCCCTACACGAGAGGAAAATCAGCTCAAAACGATCCAAAAATCGCACAGGTTTAACCTCCAGAATACAGGAATACTTGTTCCCAAGGATTCAGTTTAACATTTTGACCAGTTGTTGGCAGCTTTTCTACCATTATTCCTAAAGTAATGCATCTATGAAACCGTATAACAATTTTGTATGCTAGCTAATATAGTGTGGTGTTTTTTGTTGAAAAACTAGAACATTTTTTAGCTTTCTTGGTTTATTCTTAACTTTAAAATCACAGCAGCTCAGCACCACCAACATCCTGGGAAAACCCCACAACTAAGGAGTCAAAACTTCCAGAACCTCCTCCCACTCGCTCTCCCCGCTGTAACGGCTCCCAACATACACACATGAACACACACGTGCACACACGCTTTGCCTAGGTAGCTGACCGATGGCTATACCAGCTGTCTGAGGACAGGCTGTGTTCACAGACAATAGCTACATCATGTAAACATTTCCCAACAAGAACAGAACCAGACTCTAAACAGAACATGTAAAACAACTCCTGAAATGAAATTTGCAGAGAATACGTTACACTACAGCCCGGCTCTGGCTTTGCTTCCTGGGCAGCTGCTCTATGCCAAGAATGTGCAATTTGTGCACATAGAGGTGTATGTGCAGAGGGGGGACGGGGAGAGACAGTCTGATGGTTCCAGGATTGTATGTTTAGGCGATTAAATTAATCCTTTTTTGACAAAACATTTAATTTATTGGTTACCATCAATATGTAAAGTGCATTTCAAGCAATAAGGCAAAAAACAACTCGTACTGCAGCTTTAAAGCTTGAAAACGTCTTCCACATGTATGAATCATCTCTATCTACATTATTCTGTTTTGTTTTGTTTGTAGTTTGTCTGTCTTTCAGGTGTTACCAGCTGGCTCTAAACACCTGAAGGCAATGTTTCAGAAACCTTCCGTTCCTCCATTCCCGGTCTTTGTTCTTTTATTTAGCTGGCGTCTCCTCACTCCTCTGGATTCCTCCCAAGTTTACCCCCACTAACAGCCTGGCAGACATATTTTAGAAATTCATGATGATGACACAAAGGTAAAACTTTCCTCGATCTAAGAAGAGCTAACTTTATAAGAACAGAAGCAACAACACTCCTAAAGTGTCACTTACAATCAGAACAATGTGAAGGTTTTGTTATATCCTGCAATGACATCATATACTCAGCTATTTAAGCTCGCAACACTGCTGCTACTTTGATTTCTAAGCTTGTGGTGTGTTGATTCACAACACACACACACGCACACACACACACACACACACACACACACACACGCACGCACAGTCACCAGGAATCCATTAATCATAAGCAAGACTCATCTAGGCTAGAACAAGAGCAGCAGATGTACAATCTTTCACTTGCTGTTGAACTTGTCACAAATTCAGGTGAAATGTGAAGTCGGTTCAGCAGCACAGAGACTGACGGTTTGCTGTTTAGGATTGTTCCAACCAAAACATTAATCCCATAAAAACTCTGTCCTCTCATACGCTTGAACAGACAGCTGAACAGGGACCAGTTATATCAGAAGGATGTGATCAGATCAGAGCGAAGCTGATGATCTCATGGAAAACTTGGACCAATGAGGGTACCCCGCAACGTGGATGAGTCACGCCATCGATCACTATCACATTTCTAGCCCTCAGTGATGACGGCATCATGACACAGCTGCTCCTGTTAAGGTGGAGGAGAAAACGGCTCCAGCAAAACACACCTCCCAACAAAAGAAAAAAGAAACAGATGGAATAGATGAGCTAATAGCTCTCTTTATATTAACTGAAATTTCCTTTTACATTAATTCTGATTTTTGTAAGCTACAGTGGATTTGTTAGTTGGCCTAGAGCTCCCTCTAGTGGCCGTGTCTAGTATTGTTTTGGCTGCTTTGAAAGAGCAAAAAAATCCAAGATGGCTGAAAGAAATGGCGAAACGTTCCCGTGTTGAGCAGTTATTTGACAAGATTTGTCTGTAAGTATTAGCTATAACAAAATAAGGATGTTCTTTTCATTTTGTGTGTAAACAGTAAAATAATTTGTACTTTTAATGGCGTTATGAACATGTTATTTGTTATGTTGTTATGACGAGAAAACCCCTGGTTCACCCCCGAGCTGTCAAATATTATCCATCAGCGTAATGTGGCATGGGCCAAAGCCAGAAAAGGAAATCTCCCCTCTGATTGGGCAATCTTTAAACAACTAAGAAATAAATGTACTACTCTCACCAAAAAGGCCAAATCAGACTATTACTTATCTATCACAACTGAGAACCTAAATAATCCACAGAAATTTTGGAAAATGATTAAGTGTTTATCTGTCAACTTAACTTCTCATGCTCTTCCAACATTTGTCCTAAACAACTCTGTCCCAGTGCATGATAAAACTGAGGTTTTAAACTGTTTTAACAAGCATTTTATCTCATCTGGTTCAGTGTCTACTTCTACTGGAACACCCTCTGTGTCCCCCTGCACAGACTCCCAAATGATCCCTGGTGCTTCTTTTAACTTTGTTCCGTTTACTGTAGAGCAAGTGCATAAAATTATTAGAACTCTGGATCCCAGGAAACCCTCTGGCCCAGACATGATTGAACCCTATTTTTTGAAAATGGCTGCTGATTTTATTGCAGAACCTCTTACGGTTCTTTTTAACCTTTCTATCAAAAACAAACAAATACCATCAGTTTGGAAGTCTGCTTTTGTGACTCCTTTACTAAAAGGTGGTGACCCAGCTCTATTAACAAATTACAGACCAATATCTAATCTGTGTGTCCTGGCAAAAATTCTAGAGACCCTAGTAAGTGAACAATTGAAAGACTTTTTATATTCAAATGACCTTCTCTCAAGTCTGCAATCAGGTTTCAGAAAAAAGCACAGCACCGTCACTGCAGCCACAAAGGTGATCAATGACAAACTTGTTGCTCTGGATAAAAAGCAGTACTGTGCCTCACTTTTTATTGATCTGTCAAAAGCCTTTGACACTGTAGACCATGCTGTTTTAAAACAAAAGCTTCCTTGTTTGGGCTTGTCTGAACATGCAATCTCATGGTTCACAGACTACTTGAAGGACAGAACTCAATGTGTTAAATGTGATGGGTTGTCCTCTGAATTTTTGAGTATGCACAAGGGAGTACCACAGGGTTCAGTTTTAGGACCCCTGTTGTTCATTATGTATATTAATGACAGGACAAAATGTGTCGGATGCTAATATGCACTTTTACGCTGATGACACAATCATTTACTGTTTTGGAACATCCCCCACTAAAGCTGTTGAATTCTTACAGAAAGCTTTTAATGAGGTCCAACAAACACTTCTACAGTTAAAATTGGTCCTCAATGCTGACAAGACTAAACTAATGTTGTTTTCAAACTCTAAAAAAAGACTTCTAAGTATGCCCCCAGTGACAACTCTGCAGGGAAATATCATAGAGGTGGTCCACACATACAAATACCTTGGTGTCTGGCTCGATGACTCCCTCTCCTTCAAGCCCCATATAGATAATCTTGTGAAGAAACTCAAACTGGGTTTCTTTTTTCGAAATAAACTGTGTTTTTCTTTTGAGGCCAAAAAATGACTAGTTACTGCAACATTTCTGTCTATTCTGGATTATGGAGACCTTTTGTATATGAATGCCTCAGCACAGTGTCTTGGTAAGATTGATGTGTTTATCATGCCTGGCTGAGGTTTATTACTAACTGTAGACCACTGACCCATCATTGTAAATTGTATTCTCGAGTGGGATGGCCTTCTTTGTCCACCAGGAGGTTGGCACATTGGTACACTTTCATTTACAAGGCCATGCTTGGATTACTACCCAACTACATCTGTAACTTAATCTCACGGAGAAGTGTAACTTCTCACAGTCTGCGTGCAAACGATCAGTTGTTACTCTGTGTTCCGTTTGCTCGCACTGAACTGGGTAAAAGAGCTTTCGCTCACTCTGCTCCTTCTGCATGGAACAGGCTGCAGGAAAACTGGAAACTAACCGAGCTCAACTCCTTGAATACTTTTAAAACCAGAATGAGAACCCTTGAGACAGATTCCGTGTTGTAATTACCTTCTGTAATTGTGTACATAACATGTCTGTGTAACTGAAAATATATATATATATATGTTGTAACTGTAACTTTTGCTGCCTCTTGGCCAGGACTTGAAAATGAGGTTTTTAATCTCAATGGGACCTTCCTGGTTAAATAAAGAATAAATAAATAAATAAATAAATAATGTTGATGTTAGCATGTAACAAGCTACACTGAACAAAAATATAAATGCAACACTTTTGTTTTTGATCCTATTTTTCATGGGCTGAACTCAAACATCTGAAACTTTGTCCACATGCACAAAACACCCATGACTCTCACATATTGTTGTGAAATCTGTCTACATGTGTTAGTGAGCACTTTTCCTTTACCAAGATAATCCATCCCACCTCACAGGTGTCGCATATCAAGGGGCTGATTAGACAGCATGAATAATGTCCAGGTGTGCCTTAGACTGCCCACAATAAAAGGCCACCCTGAAATTATATTTTTGTTCAGTGTAGTTTCCCATGTTAGTTAGCTGATCTAATTTGTATTTTTTTTTTCAGTTTTACGATGGTCAAAGGCAATGGTCAGATGTCATTCTTCAATAAATCAGCACAAAAAAGCAAACACAAGTCTGTTTATTGGAGCTTGGTTATCTCGCTGTCTAGCTGGGGAAGATCAGGAAACTCAGAGCAAGGACAGCAGAAAATGCAGAAAAACATGGCTCAAGAGAAGGAAAAGATGTGCTTTGACTGACTCACCACAGTAACAACTGTTTTATGCATTACTTGCATTTTTTAGAGGAATTACATATTTAAGAGTCTTTATGATAAAAGTATTTTCTTTAAAGAGAAACTTTGCAGTTTTGGCTTGCTTTTAGCACCCCCTAGAGTCCGTCTTAATTCACTGTTGTAAAAATGAAACTGAAACTCTCCTCCTCGCTGTGCGTTCGTCTTTTTAACACCTTAATCTAACTGCTGAAATGTCTCATCAGCCTTCATCAGTGTCTACAGGAGCGGTTCATCACTAAATCAAACAAATCAACTGTGTTCATGATCGAAAACATGCAGGAAACATGTCTTTGAGCTCTCGCAAATCAGAAAACTCATTTGTTTACTCTTGTTTGACTCCTATTGTGGTTGGATGTTTTTTTTAGCTTCATCAGATGAATGTTTTCTTTATCTCTTCTGAGGCTCCACCATGATAAACACATTACAATAAATGCTAACCAGGTATAGGAGGATCTTTTGTGACTTCAAATGTTTATGTTTTTCGCATTTTATAACGGCATTGTGTGGCAAGAAACAACATATTTTGCCTATAATTCGATTGTTTTGCACGTTTGGAGGATTTAGCGAAGCAGATGGATGATGTTTGCTGTGTGGTTGATCATTCAGCCTGTGGGAGGCTTGATAAAAAGTTTTATTGGAATTTCCTGCGTAAAGGACCGCGAAATACAAACGATATGACTGCGGCCGACCCGGGCTGTCCGAATAAAGTCTGGATTCTTTCAGCAACAGTTAGTTTGTGAGGCTCATTTGTTTCTGGTAAGTCCTTGTGACTAAATATTTGTAATTAAGAGAAGTTGTTTTTAAAAATATTCATCTTTGTGTATTTTTAAATCCACAGAGTCATATTGTTTTCGCGTTCTGATTCAGGTGTCTAAACCCACACTCATTATAATAAATAAATAAATAAATAAGAACACTGATTAATGAAGACTTACCCGGCTTTGCTGTCACCGTGAGGATTTATCTGTTTGTGAGACTGCTCGTCGGGGCTGACTCCTGCTTTATCCTAGCATGACCACAGGTTTCTGTTTTGCAGAAGAGATCAGCCCAACTTTCCTTGAAACAAAATAATCGTAGACTTCAAGACGTTTGAAAGCCATCAATTTTCCATGAGTGAAGGGTCCAGGACTTTCTATTAAATAGGAATAAATGTGTCCCCAGCTGAGTTGTGGAGAAAACACCGGCGAATCGGGCCAACGTTTTCCGTCATCCCAGAGCTCATACGGGCTTTATATAACTTTATTTTTGTCTTCATTACAGATTTTAAGCTTCTCTCTAACCCTCCTCCTGTCTGTAGATGTTAAAGTGTTTATATTTTGGGGATTTATTTTGCCCGTAAACTCTTGTGTACGTGTATGTCGCATGTTGATAGCAGGCCATATCGTTTGTGTTGTTGCCACACAGCCACTCGCGCATGCGCACAACGATGAAAAAAGATGTCAACAAAGATCCTCCTATAGCTCGTCTGTTCTGACGTGTAAACATGAATTGCCTTAAAGCGTGACTTTGTGAGACTTCAGAAGAGCTGTCCGGAGAGGCTGAAGTTGCAAACAGGGTATCCTGCTCACAAGGGATGGAGGGGGTTGTGAGACTTTTTATTCATCCTGTAAAGGGTCATTTTAGCACCTATGCATCAAGGAAATTATTTAAAAATATGAAAAAGTTGCCTTTAAAATCATTTGTAGTCATACTAGATGTACTGTGTAAAAACCCTGAATAAAAAGTGAACTGTAATATTTCAATCCCAGACACAACAGCCATACTGTTTTGCTCAAGAGAAATGTTAAAATATCAAACAAATACTGGCTAAATAAAAAGATCTACATAGAGAAAACTGCAAAATGTGATGCAAAAACGAACGGAGCATCAATGTGACAACTAATGTCACTGATGATAGTAAATAGAGATACATTTTGCTGAAGATAGCTTGTCAAAGATAAATAGGAATAAGAAGATGACAGGTTATTTTTGTATTTTGAACCTTATTTTTAAACCTATCCTTAACTAAAAACATGCCTTTGTTAATATTATTGCTGGAAGGACTCACAGTGACCTTCACAAAACCATCCTCAACCCCTAACTCATCAAGGCCCTGGTCCAGTTCTGTCCAGTCCAGCTTTGGGGTCTGACGTGGCTCTCAGCAGGGAGTCAGATGGTAGTCATTGAGCTGGTGATGAGATTAACACGTCCTAAAGATTTAAAGTCTCATTGTCATGTAGCAGGGTTACAAAACACAGCTGAGCTGCTAAACTGCATCCAGGATGCTGCTGCAGCTTCAGATGGATCCGTGATCGACCTCTTATAGATGAGTTAGATGTGTTTCTATTTCACTATTCCTCTATTATTCACTCTCTGTTGCACAGATCAAGTCATTATTGCATGCTTTCAAAAGCTTCTGAATGCCAGTATACGAGAATAAATCAGAATGACTCACCGACAAGTCTCTAATATAATAAAGGAACTAGATGTGGGTGAAAATAGGTTTGGCCACATCAGTGCTTGTGTGCGTGGTAATAACTGTGGTGATCAGGTCCACTCTACGTAATGTGTTACATGTGCATCAGCACTAATGTATAAGGTGTGTACACCCAGGTGTTAGGGTAGATGTGAAACAGATCTTGTTTTATATTTAATACATGAAGCACTCGTGCTGCAACACAAGGGAGTCATTCCTATTGAGACCGCAGCGCTGTCCGCTGGTATTTAGGACAACCAGAAATGACCGCTTTACTCTGTCAAAGTTTGATTGAATTAAACCATACTTCACGTTTAACAGGACTCCAACTTAGCAGGGCCTAAACTGTTCGCGTTTCTCGGCTCAATCGGGGGCAATGCGGTTGTCGGCCCGCCGGGGCTGAGCTGAGAGCCCTGGCTGTCCAACAGACGACAGGAGGCGGCAGGCACAGCGGCGAGACCTACCTTCTCCCGTCGCTGCTCCCAGAGAGCTCCCATACATCCAAAACACAGAATAAACTCTCTCACGGTCCTTCAGGGACAACTGTGAGTCAGAAAAGTTTCAGAAAAACCACCAACACTACTGTCACGACAAAAAAGAGACCTTCCGCCGCTGTCTAAGCTACTCCAACGGCAGCACGGAGGAACGGACGGAGCAGCCACAACAAGCAGAGCTCGAGCTCCAGGTGACGTCATTTCGCAGGGGTGCGTCAACACATTATTATTAAGGGGCCTGCCTAAGAGGCAGGGCCCTTATTGTTCTTCACCGGAAAACCGGTCTCTTTATTAAGGGGCCTGCCGAATAGCAGCGGTTGTGAACCTTTAAAGGAGTGTTTAATAATTATTTAAATCTAATTTTTAATTAAAAATTTTTTTTTTCTCAATATATAACCATATTTGATAAACATCACAATAAATAACATACAACTGTTTGTATTCTTCAATATGAAGACCTTTAACCACAACTGTTTCTAAATGATGCAGAAACTAAAACCCAGCTCCATTTCCTATTCCTCTCCTTTCCCCTCTGGACAAATTGTGTGATGGTGCATCCTTGTAGTATTAGAAACTGCTGTGAACTAAATTTACTGTGTATCTTCATTCATTTTGCCGTTCTTTTTCAAACAGTTGATTTTTCCTACTCGGAAGTCGGAATTTCCGAGGAGGAAGTGAACGCACCATTAGCTGATAGCAATGTTAATGATAGCTAAAATATCAAGCTAACACTATCTTAAACATAAACGTTTATTTTGCTGCTGGAGCAGATTAAGATGATGATGCCTCACTTAGATCGTTGTCGCTGGTTTCATCATCACCCAATCACCCACTGCATTTAATGAAGTGAAGCCAAACTTTATAGCGCGTTCGCTTTCTCCTAGTCGAAATTTCCAAGTTCCGAGGAGAAAGCGAACGCACCATTAGCGGAACAGGAGCTAAAATATCAAGATAATGTTATGTTAAACAGTTTATTTACCTGCTGGAGCAGATTAGGACAATGATGCCTCACTTATATCATTGTTGCTGGTTTCTTCATCACCCAGATAGCCATCCCATTTAGTAAAGTGGACCCAAACTTTAGAGCTCTTCCTCTGTGCCATGCTGCTTGCTCTGTTTACAGCTTGCCTGCAGCGACTAGGGACTTTCCGCTCAATCACCGGTGAAACACTTCTCGAGGGGGGAACACATATCGACATAACACCGGCGCTGCTGTCTATTTTGGCAAATTGCTGTCTCGCAAGTTCTCGTTAGGTCAGGTACCGAAACAAGGCACCGTTTCTTGTCACGTGAATCGGTACTCGGTCGGTTCGACGGAATTCGGTCGGTGCCTTAAAAAGTACCGGTTCCGGTACCCATCCCTACTGTGGATTATGTATTATTGTTTGATAAGGTTGTGGGGATGTTTGCACGTGTGTGTAGGAATGCCCAGTGGGAGGGGCTGGGCATGGCTTTAAGAACCGCTGTTGTAGAGCGGAAGTGAGTGTGATTGTTTGACGCCATGAGTTGGGTGTAATGGAATCACGTGGGACTGTAACGCAGGGAGAAACTAAGGGGAATAAACAGTGATTAAACAAAACTTGGTCTGGGACTCGCCATTGTCTTAAGGGGGGACAGCTGTAACCTACGACAGGTGGTGTCAGAAGTGAGATTGATGGCGGGTCGGCGGAGACCAGCGGCCCGTTTCCCCAGCACGAGGCCCGGCTTGCGCTCCCGGTGCTCTTGGCCACAGGAGGAGGCTGTGGAGGAAGGCGGTGGAAAAGACACAGCCCCGCCGGCAGGGACAGCGGCGGCCTGGGACACGGTCCAGTCGTCGTCGTTGGAGGACATGGTGGGGGCCGGTTCGGAGTCGAGCACCGCAACGAGGTCGCGAGGAGGAGAAGTGATGTCACTGATGAAGGACTTTTTGGCGGCTCAGCAGAGACGGGAGGAGCTCCGAGGCCTGCGGCAGTCATTACCTGGCTCGGCGCGGCAACCGCCGGCCCAGGAGGCCCGGAAGCGGGGTAAAGAACCAAGGGGGTTGAGAGCCCGTATGGCAGGTTCTCCGCCGGCGGGTAACCTCAAGAAGGAGTCGGGGTCAGCTTCTACAGATTCGGACGTGGCGCCGGAGCGGCCCAGGCAGGGGCAGAGCCGTTATACGGATCCAAAGATACCTCAGTATCAACCAGGGGAAGACATTGAAAACTATTTAATGTGCTTCGAGCGAATAGCCAAAACATGGAAATGGCCGTCAAGTGAGTGGGCCTGTAGGCTTGTTCCTCTGCTCTCAGGAAAAGCGCTGTAGGTCTATACTGCTATGGGCGAAGAAAAGACGCACCGTTACGTGGATTTAAAGGACGCTTTGCTAGCGAAATTCGACATCTCGGCAGAGACATACCGACAGCAGTTCAGACCAACGGTGGTTCCACCAGGTGAAAACCCTACTGAAACCTATAATCGCCTGAAAGGGCTATACCGACGTTGGATTCGACCAGACCAGCACTCAAAGGAGGAGATCGGGGAGGTGGTCGTGTTGGAGCAGCTGCTGTGGGTGCTACCGAGTGACGTGAGAACCTGGGTGAAGGAGCACGAACCAACGGAGGGATTGGAGGCTGCAAGGTTAGCGTCTCAGTATCTTAACGCTCGGAGAGGAGGGCCGCTTTTGAGGTCGACAGGAGCAGTTCCGCGACCCACCTGCCTGCCGAGGCAGGTCAGAACTGAAAGAGAAAACTGCAGGCAGGACTCTTCAGGTACCAATAATCCATGCTCCCAACAATATGGTAAGGACTTTATTTGTTTTTACTGTCAGCAACCGTGCCATGAGGCAGCGGTGTGCCCAGCACGTAAAGCTAAGCTTACTGGGGTGTGCTATCCACCTTAGCTGGACTTTGAACCACTGACGGAGAGGGACATTAGTGCTCAGCGCCACAAGACAGTGTGTGTTAATGGCCAAGAAGTAACAGCTTTGTTGGACTCCGGAATTCTTTTTTTTTTTTTTTTTTCCATTTTCTCCCGCTTATCCGGAGTCGGGTCGCGGGGGCAGCAGCTTAAGGAGGGAAGCCCAGACCTCCCTCTCCCCAGCCACTTGGGCCAGCTCCTCCGGGGGAATCCCAAGGCGTTCCCAGGCCAGCCGAGAGACATAATCTCTCCAGCGTGTCCTGGGTCTTCCTTTGGGTCTCCTCCCGGTTGGACGTGCCCGGAAAACCTCACCAGGGAGGCGTCCAGGAGGCATCCTAATCAGATGCCCGAGCCACCTCAACTGGCTCCTCTCGATGTGGAGGAGGTCTACTCCGAGCCCCTCCCGGATGACCGAGCTCCTCACCCTATCTCTAAGGGAGAGCCCAGCCACCCTGCGAAGAAAACTCATTTCGGCCGCTTGTATCCGCGATCTCGTTCTTTCGGTCACTACCCAAAGCTCGTGACCATAGGTGAGGGTAGGAACGTAGATCGACCGGTAAATTGAGAGCTTCGCCTTTCGACTCAGCTCTCTCTTCACCACGACAGACCGGTACAACGCCCCCATCACTGCAGATGCAGCACCAATCCGCCTGTCGATCTCACGCTCCACCCTTCCCTCACTCGTGAACAAGACCCCGAGATACTTAAACTCCTCCACTTGGGGCAGGACCTCGTCCCTGACCTGGAGAAGGCATTCTACCCTTTTCCGACTCAAGACCATGGTCTCGGATTTAGAGGAGCTGATTCTCATCCCAGCTGCTTCACACCCGGCTGCGAACTGCTCCAGCGAAAGCCGGAGATCACGTTCTGACGAAGCCAACAGGACCACATCATCTGCAAAAAGCAGAGACCTGATCCTTAGGCCACCAAAACGGATCCCCTCACCACCTTGGCTGCACGGGGGCCTGGTACCCCATACTCCCAGAGTAGCCCCCACAGGGCCCCCCGAGGGACGCGGTCGAACGCCTTCTCCAAATCCACAAAACACATGTAGATTGGTTGGGCGAACTCCCACGCACCCTCCAGGACCCCCCCAAGGGTATAGAGCTGGTCCAGTGCACGGCCAGGACGAAAACCACATTGCTCCTCCTGAATCCGAGGTTCGACTATCCGACGGACCCTCCTCTCCAGAACCCCTGAATAGACCTTACCAGGGAGGCTCAGGAGTGTGATCCCCCTGTAGTTGGAACACACCCCGCGGTCCCCCTTTTTAAATAGGGGGACCACCACCCCGGTCTGCCAATCCAGTGGAACTGCCCCCGATGTCCACGCGATATTGCAGAGCCGCGTCAACCAACACAGCCCCACAGCATCCAGAGCCTTAAGGAAATCCGGGCGGATCTCATCCACCCCCGGAGCCTTGCCACCGAGGAGTTTTTTGACCACCTCAGTGACCTCAGCTCCAGAGATTGGAGAGCCCAACCCAAAGTCCCCAGACTCTGCTTCCATCCTGGAAGACGTGCCTGTGGGATTGAGGAGGTCTTCGAAGTACTCGGCCCATCGATTCACAACGTCCCGAGTCGAGGTCAGCAGCACACCCTCCCCACTGTAAACAGTGTTGGTAGTGCACTGCTTTCCCCTCCTGAGACGCCGGATGGTGGACCAGAATCTCCTCGAAGCCGTACGGAAGTCTTGTTCCATGGTCTCACCGAACTCCTCCCATGCCCGGGTTTTTGCTTCTGCGACCACCCGAGCCGCATTCCGCTTGGACTGCCGGTACCTATCAGCTGCCTCCGGAGTCCCACAGGCCAAAAAGACCTGATAGGACTCTTTCTTCAGCTTGACAGCATCCCTAACCGCCGGTGTCCACCAGCGGGTTCGGGGATTGCCGCCACGACAGGCACCGGCCACCCTGCGGCCACAGCTACGGTCAGCCGCCTCGACAATGGAGTCACGGAACATGGTCCATTCGGACTCAATGTCCCCCGCCTCCCCCGAGACGTGTTCAAAGTTCTGTCGGAGGTGGGAATTGAAGCTCCTTCTGACGGGAGACTCTGCCAGACGTTCCCAGCAGACCCTCACAACACGTTTGGGTCTGCCAGGTCTGACCGGCATCCTCCCCCACCATCGAAGCCAACTCACCACCAGATAGTGGTCAGTTGACAGCTCCGCCCCTCTCTTTACCCGAGTGTCCAAGACATGCGGCCGCAGATCAGATGAAATGACAACAAAATCGATCATCAACCTGCGGCCTAAGGTGTCCTGGTGCCAAGAGCACATATGGACACCTTTATGCTTGAACATGGTGTTTGTTATGGACAATCCATGACGAGCACAGAAGTCCAATAACAGAACACCACTCGGGTTCAGATCAGGGGGGCCGTTCCTCCCAACCACACCTCTCCAGGTCTCACTGTCGTTGCCCACGTGAGCATTGAAGTCCCCCAGCAGAACGAGGGAGTCACCCGAAGGAGCGCTTTCCAGCACCCCCTCCAGGGACTCCAAAAAGGGTGGGTAGTCTGAGCTGCAGTTTGGTGCATAAGCACAAACCACAGTCAGGACCCATCCCCCCACCCGAAGACGGAGGGAGGCTACCCTCTCGCTCACCGGGGTAAACCCCAACGTACAGGCACCAAGATGGGGGGCAAGAAGTATGCCCACCCCTGCTCGGCGCCTCTCAGTGGGAGCAACTCCAGAGTGGTAGAGAGTCCAACCCCTCTCGAGGAAACTGGTTCCAGAGCCAGAGCCATGCGTTGAGGTGAGTCCAACTATATCTAGTCGGAACCTCTCAACCTCACACACCAACTCCGGCTCTTTCCCCACCAGAGAGGTGACATTCCACGTACCAAGAGCTAGCTTCTGTAGCCGAGGATCAGACAGCCAAGGTCCCTGCCTTCGGCTACCGCCCTTTACACATCGCACCCGACCCCTTTGGCCCCTCCCACGGGTGGTGGGCCCATGGGAAGGGGGACCCACGTCTCCTCTTCGGGCTATGCCCGGCCGGGCTCCATGGGTGAAAGCCCGGCCACCAGGCGCTCGCCAGCGTGCCCCAACTACAGGCCTGGCTCCAGAGGGGGGCCCCGGTGACCCGCGTCCGGGCGAGGGAACACTGCATCCATTTATTGTACTCATCATAAGGGGTCTTTGGGCTGCACTTTGTCTGATCCCTCACCTAGGACCTGTTTGCCATGGGTGACCCTACCAGAGGCATAAAGCCTCAGACAACTTAGCTCCTAGGATCATTGGGACACTCAAACCCCTCCACCACGATAAGGTGGCAGCCCAGGGAGAGGAATTCAGTGTTTGATAAAACACGAGTTGGTTCCTATATGGCTCATGGACTAGGCTCAACAGAATGACATTGTGTGTGTGCATGGGGACAAGCATTGTACCCTAGCACAGACCTGACGGTAATTATTGATGAACAATCATATTTGTTGTCCTTTGGAGTGGTGGAAAATCTACCAGTGGACATGGTTTTGGGTTGTGATTTTCCTGTACTAATGAAGTTTGTTGTTGATGATGATGTGTTGTATGCCAGGGAGGGGGATCATAGACGTTTGGTGGTACCCACTAGCTGTAGGGCTTTAATAATGCACCTCGCACATACGATCCCATGGGCAGGGAGTCTGGGTTGGCACAAGACTTACCTGCGGGTTAGCCCCCGTTTTTACTGGCCATCAATGTAAACAGACATCCAGAACTATTGCAGCACCTGTGCCATATGTCAACAAACGGGATTGGTTCGAAAGGCGAACCGGGGTTTGTTACAACCGCTTTCTGTCATTTCCACTCCCTTTCGTAGGATTGCCATGGACATTGTAGGCCCCTTGATAAAGAGAAGAAGGGGTCACCAGTACATTCTGGTGGTTTGTGACTATGCCACCCGTTTTCCGGAGGCATTTCCTCTAAGGATGGTCACAGCGCCGAATGTGTTGCGGGTTTTAGTCCAGTTGTTTTCCAGGGTAGGGAAACCGGACGAAATACTAACCGATCAAGGGACCAATTTTAAATCCAGTCTGCTGCAGCTGCTTTATAAACAACTAGGGATTTCCGCGATCAGGACCACGCCCAACCATCCCCAGACAGATGGTTGGGCCTTTGTGAAATCAACAAAGAAGTCTAGAAAGGAATCCACAGCAGCAAACAGCAAAGAGAAGGACAACAGGCGCAGAGGTACCATCATCCCATATGTGGCAGGAGTCTCTGAGAAACTGAGAAGAATCTTCTCCAAACATAACATCCCTGTAAACTTTAAACGCAACAATACCCTCAAACAGAGGCTGGTCCATCCTAAAGACAGGACACCCAAACAAAAGCGGAGCGGCGTCGTGTACGCAGTCCAATGCAGTGAGGACTGTCCAGAGCTTTACATAGGGGAAACTAAACAACAACTACACAAGCGCATGGCACAGCACAGGAGAGCCACCTCTTCAGGCCAAGACTCTGCAGTCCACCTACACCTGAAGGACAAGGGCCACACCTTTGAAGATGACAAAGTCCACATTCTGGACAGAGAAGATAGATGGTTTGAGAGAGGAGTGAAGGAAGCCATCTATGTCAAAATGGAGAAACCATCATTAAATAGAGGAGGAGGACTCAGGTTTTACCTTTCCAGCACCTACAATGCAGCTTTGAACCAAGTTCCAAAACAGTTTCAGTCCAGTTCATACCCTCCTGCATCTAATCAAAACAACGACTCACAAACAATAGAGGCTAACGATGCTAACGACTCATCAAGAGGTAGGGAGGAGGGGCATTCACAGGCAGATGCTGCTCGTTGAGCAACAATAGACAGCTACAGTTTATAAGATCGACCCTCCCATATTCCAGTCAGAATTGACAAAGTTCCTCGGATGAGAAGCGAAACGTCTTCAAGAAACCAAAGAAGTCCAGTTGCCTTCATTTGAACCCCTTGGATTACCATGACCTGGATGACTGAGAACCTTCACCAGCATCTGTATTTTGTACTCCTCGCGATGCGTTCTTCAATCTATTCTGGGTCTGCCACAAAATTTTTTTTTTACTTATTAATGGAGCAACGGCGGTGCTGGTGTTACAGGAAGCGTCGTCCTGACCAATCAGAAGCTTGCGGTCTCCGTCACTTCCAACGGATGTTTAAAATTTGGGGCATGTCTCCATCAACCTCTGAGGCCCAATCCCAATACTCGCACTTGCGCCCTTCAATTGCGCATTCCCGGCCAGGGGTGCGAGTGTGTAGGGTATCCCGATTCTCAGCGATGCGGACTTGGGTGAAGGGTATTACCCACAATTCATTGCTGTGTGGGAATTTTGAGAAGAAGGTAGAGCATGTATTTTCAGGTGAAAGAAGTTCAATTTAAGACGATTAATGATATTTATTCATGCTCTGAATGTGTATAAATGTAGACATCAATTAATTTAAATTTAATCAAATAATTGTTTGTGTGTTTGAAAGCTGTTAATAAAGATTTTTTAAAAAGCACAAACAGCGACCGGCATCCCAGCATGCGTCACGATCGATGACGTAATGCTCACTGTCCCAATTCGGCAATTATTTGCACACTTGTGTACTACGCACTCGAAGCCTTACTGCGCACTTCCTCTAAGGTCACTTCACAGAAGGGCGTAGGGCGTAGTGCGAGTATTGAAAAGGGCCTGAGAGCCAGTCGGAGAGCCCTTGCACCAACGCAAAATGGTGTTGCGTGCATCCGTTTCACGCAGACGGACCGAGTATAAACCAGGCTTAATAACGCCACAGTCATTTCACATTACAGCAGTCAAGTTCCCCAACAACACACCCACACACATCCAGTCACCACAATAAAAGTGCTGTATACATCCTGTCTGACTGTATTAATTAAAATAAGAGTCTCACAAAAGTAGTTTACATGAGGATGGAGGCAAAAATAAGGTTGAGGACATAAGGAGCTATTTTTCCCCAAAGAAACGTGTAAGTTAATTAAAGTTAAGTTAGCTAATGAAATGAGTCCATCATAATAACGTTATTAGCAGTGCTAGCTTTAGCGCTCAGCATACAGCAGGTAAATCATCTGTAGCTCATTAGAGATTTACCTGCTGGTTTACCTTTCGTAGAGAAAGACAACTAGCCATGTTGATCATGGTTCTCTTTCTCTCTGAGTCTAACTTCCATTCAGACTGAGAGAAATCTGCAGCCTTGTACAGATATTATGAGCCTAGAGAGACAGTTAGTCCTCTAAAGCCTGACACATGAAATAATAATCAGAAAACATTTTTTTTTAATTTTGAAACATTTTTGACTAATATTAATACAACAATAATTTACTTTTACAACAAACTAAATACAATTTGTACTTGGCAACTTTAGCTTCCACCAGACATACACCAGAAAACATGACTATGATTCAATAAAGCAGCTTATTGAGGAAAAAACAAATCTTATTAAAATTATTAAAAAGAAAGAGCTCCTATAAACTTAGATATGTGTGTAGATATGAAATAATTGTTGTTAAAGGGTTAAATTGACATGTTTAATATTAAAATGTTGGTGACACAAAATAGCTTTTCAATAATAAATAAGTAAGTAGAATAGTACATGTGGGAAATCAGTACGTTATTGTTTTTATTATGGGAAGAGAAAACAACACAAATTTGGAGGGGGCGGGTAGATTTATAAGTCCCCACCAATGTCCTATGGGGAGAAAAAAGTCTCAATAGATTTGTGTGTGTGTATCTAGATTTGTGTGTGTATCTAGATTTGTGTGTGCGTACCTAGATTTGTGTGTGTGTATCTAGTTTTGTGTGTGCGTATCTAGATTTGTGTGTGTGTATCTAGATTTGTGTGTGCGTATCTAGATTTGTGTGTGAGTACCTAGATTTGTGTGTGAGTACCTAGATTTGTGTGTGCGTATCTAGATTTGTGTGTGCGTAACTAAAGATTTGTGTGTGCGCATCTATATCTATGTGTGTGTATATAGATCTATGCATGTGTAACTCTTGATTTGTAACTTGTGTTTACATTTTTGTGTGTAACTTCAGCTCCTACACATACAAATCATTAAATACAAACACAAATCAACTGGTACACACGGACAAAGCTACATTTCACACAGATCAGTTTACAAGTACAAAACCCCTTTTGAGACTCTTTTCACACCTGACTGATTTGTGCATAGATGGTGCATTCAATGCTGGGTGAAAGCTAGGAAATCTGAATTTTCTTTGGAGTTAGTCTAAACTTGTGTTGAAGGGGCAAACATGTTTTTCTGTGGAAAAATAGAATATCTCATGATCCAGTAGTTACAAAATATAAACCTAAATTTACTTTTTAATAATCTAAAATAGTTTATTTAGACATAAATTTGTTTATGAGCTATGAAAACGTAGTCAAATGGTTGTAAGAAATGACCACTAGATGGCAGAGTGGTTCTCTGACTGGGAAAAGCAGGCTTCAAACCGGGAGAAGGCACGATAAGATGGAGCAGCTCTGGTGATCTTTCCTCTGAAGTCAAAAGAGAAAGTTGCGACACGCTTTGAACTCGCTGACACGTGGTCACGTGGTTCATGTAGATATAGATGTGCACACACAAATCTTTAGTTACGCACACACAAATCTTTAGTTACGCACACACAAATCTTTAGTTACGCACATACAAATCTAGATACGCACACACAAATCTAGGTACTCACACACAAATCTAGATACGCACACACAAATCTAGATACGCACACACAAATCTAGATACACACACACAAATCTAGATACGCACACACAAATCTATTGAGACTTTATTCTCCCCATAAATGTCAAGACCAAACCTACGCCAATGCTTGTTTTTAGTTCTCTTCTAATTATCATCTCGAGTGCTGGTGCTGCTGTAACAAGTGAATTTCCCCACTGTGGGATCAATAAAGTCTATTATATTCTAGTCTATAATTGCCAATCAACACGTTTTTTTAGAAGTCAGCATTTGAAAGTTTTTTTTCCAACTAATCATGATTTCCCCTGTATTTTTTCCTTTTTTAAATTTCCAAGTGCAAATGTTTTCTCCCAACATCGACCAGATGCACGTGGTGAATCACCTGAAGGGGGAACCATCTCTGGAGAAGAGAAACATGCTGGGCCCGGCTGGTCCATGGAACTTAGTGCTAAAAACCAAGATGCTGTCATCTTCCCAGGTTGGATCATGATGTCATCGTCCTAAACTTGGCTCCTGCTTTTTATTTTCTTATAGAAACAGATCCAGGTTCTCCAGTAAAACTTTGTTCTTTCTTGGGTTTTTACCGTTTCCAGGCAGTTTTGGGGCAGCTAAGAACCTCTGCATGTGGGCGGAGCAGGGGGAAGACTGTACGGTAAATGAGCAGGTGAGAGCTGCTGTGCAGGCGTTCCACAGCAAAGGTAAACACATCGGACTCTGCTGCATCTCACCTGTCCTGGCTGCCAAAGTGTTCCCCAGGTGTGAGGTCACTGTGGGCATCGAGAACGACACCAAGTGAGTCAAATTGGTTTAAGCATGATTGAAGGATCTTGTAAAAAGATGTAAAATAATACTTTGTTCTGGGTATTCAGATACTGCCGACAACGCCGCAGCCATCAACCAGCTGGGCTGCAAACACGTGAGCAAGAGGGTCCAGAGAGCCACGTGAATGAGAAGAAGAAGCTGGACACCACCTGCGCCTTCATGTGCGATGCTCCGATCCACAAGATCTTTGATGGAATAGGATCGATGGTGCAGGGCGTACTGCAACTGGCCTGAGATGAAGAGGACTCTAGAAATATGAAGCTTTATTGTAGCAGAGAAAAGAAATACCTACAGATACTCTTGAAACATGTGATTTTCTGGTTTATCTAACATAATTCTCACACTAATGCATTAAAGTAGCCCCCCCGGAGTATTTATTTTATCTGATGGCACCATCTAGTGGCTGACAAGCGTATCACACCAATAGTCGGTGGATTCCGTAATTTAAGATGGCGACTGCACGTTTCTTGTTTATGAACGTGCTTCTGTAGCCGACAAACAGAGCTAAAACATGATGTTTTACAAATTATTATTCTCATGTCATGTTGTGTTTTCATATATTTATATTTTAAAGACTTACTTGTCCGTGAAAAGTTCATCAACTCTGCATCAGCCGAGGTACTTCCTTAAATTTGAAGCCTGTAAGCGGTAGTCTAACGCTATTGGTTAGTTCTGGACGGTGCTCAGTTTCCTATTGCACAGATTTTACGGGTAGGGTGGCGGGCTTAGCAAAAAAAAAAAGATGTATTTCTTACATTATCTCACACTACATGATAAGACAATCACTTTTAAAGATTTCTGAAAAATCATACATAATTCCTGAAAGGGGAAAACTCCGGATTGCTGCTTTAAAGCAGCATTTTTCACCCAGATTTAGAGAATTTCTAAGCTGTGAGCTCACAATAAAATGAAATAAATCAGATTTTCTATTCATTTCATTTCAGACTCAACATAATAGATAAGTGTATACATATTTACATTCAGATCATTTCTGTTTTAACGATATATTACATTTGGTTTAATTACATCATTGCAAATCACATTAGCTTCATGCTGTACAGCTGCTCAGAATGACTCGTCATTCTCAGGTACGAGCCTAAAACCGAGGACATCGTTACCTTTTCCATGTTTCCGATCACATCGATCTCCCCCTCCACCCCCTCTGTGCCCAGCACCAGGGAGGCTTTCAGGCTGAACTTCCCCTCCAGGTCCCTCTGACTGAGCGGCTTCCTCCAGTGGCCGTAAAAGGTATCGCACCTGGCCGTGGAGCTCAGCCCCTGATAATTGAACTAGCTCTATTGGGTTTTAGTAGTTAATTAGGTTGTATAGTTGAAGACATTCTGGCTTTCTCGTTATCTAGACAAACTATGTTGTTAAAACCAATTTAAAAATCGTAGTAATTATTGAGGAATCTACAGGTTTAGCTGAAGGATGCTGTAGTAACCGTTTGTCTCCAGCAGAGGGCGGAAAAATCCTGACTCTCGAAAGCTAGATTAAGTTCTTGTGTTTCCATCCGATTGACCTAAATAGACACCTCATAGACAGAGGCTGTGTTCATCAATCAAATCAAATGACAGATTAAAAGTAATTACAATTAGCCTTTCGCTGGCAGAACGGCTATCATCCAATCACACATCATAGCAACCGTCACTATCCAACAACTCCAAACAAGATGATGAAGCTAAGCCTAATTTATACTACTAAGCATTAGCCTCGATAGTAGTCGTGTCTCCTTCGTTCCCCTTCAGAACCTCCTCATCGAGTTCAACCAGCAACAGCCAAGCATGAGTGCTCCCCCCGCCCGCGGCTGGGCGGAGGTCCGCCTCCCAGACTATCCAAGACCCTTTTAGATAAGACACACCGTGCCGGCAAATCAGCGTAATATTACCTCAACCGTGTGTCTTAAAAACACACATTAAGCCTTGGCGCAACAGTGGGTGGTGTCATGATCACGTGATGAATTAATGCCGAGCTCCGGCCGGGAACTATATTGAAAATGAAAGTAAACATAAGTTTCGTTTTGTAAACAGACTCAGCTGAGATGATAAACTGGAGCGATGCAGAGCGCCGGGAGCTTTTCTCCGTTAGAGCTGCCTGCAGCTCAGATCACCTGACAGCTGACATCTGACAGCTCACAGGGACGCCGCCACGCGCCACCGCTCCTCGGATCCACGCGTCCCCGGACGCCGGACCTTCTCCCAAACTTCCAACTCCTTGTTCCCTGCTACGCTTCGCTCAGCGGAGCCGACACAAATATATCCCTCCACTGCATACTGTAACCCTTTTGCTCGGCGAAAGGTCAATTAAAAGTTTATTTAGACCAAGAAGAAACTTCGTAGTCTTTTAATTACACATTTTTACAAGCAAATAACTCCTTCTACCCCGATTACAAAAATGGTCACAACTCTACTAAACTTGCTTTCTTTCTTCGTACATCACCTAACACATTCATGTTATAATTAGGTGATTTAGGTTTAGCTCCGCCCTCTTTGTGACACTTGGCTATAAATAACACATGCATGGTTCCATTCACACCAAACTTCACATAAATGATTTTGTCAACCTAGGAACAGCTTAGAGGGGTTATGTTGGATTTTGAAACACTGCCCCCTAGACACATTAGAACTTTACAAACAAGGTCACAACTAAACCAAACTTGCTGTGTGTCACCACACAACAGCAGAAAACACTTTCACATGCTCAATTATTAAAATCACATTAGCTCCACCTCCTCAGAAATGGCTGGCTCTGTATAACACAAACATTATCTGATTCACACCAAATTGCATGTAAATGATCTTTGTCCACCAAAGAACAGCTAATGTTGATTTATTTGATTTTTGAAATAGTGCCCCCTAGATGTTTCCAACCAGCTAAATTTCCTTAAAGGGGAGCTAGAATGTAAACCAACATGTTCCTTGTTGTTGTTGAATAAGACAGCTTGGGTGGTCAACAGCAGCATGCCAAAAAGTCAAAGCCGTGTTTGACCTACTTTATATGTAAATTAGAAAGTTGAAAAAGGTGAGAGAAAACCTCCTGTTCTGAGAAAGCCTTCCTTAACACGTCATAAGGGGGAGCCACGCCTCCTCAAACCTGCATGTGTCTGAGGCCTTCTGGGGAAACCGACCAATCAGCAAGTCCTGGCCGAGTGGGAGGGGTCAACAGCTCTTTTCACTGAAGGCCTGAGTAAGGGGGTTTAGAATGGCCTGTATCTGGGCTCCTGGGACAGATGAAAGCCAAAGAAAATGTTCTTATGCTTTTTGGAGGCTCAAAGCTCTGTTTTAGATTGTTGATTAATTGCATTCTAGGACACCTTTAATGCAACATCAGATCCAAACCAAATTTTGTGTGCTTTGTTGTGGATCACTGTTCTTTCAAACAGAATGGTAGTAAATGAGCTTTATTTGATATAGCACCTTCCAGAGTCCTGCAACCCCCCAAGGCACTTTACAACACAGTCATTCACCCATTCACACGATGGTGGTAATGAGCTAAATTGTAGCTACAGCTGCCCTGGGGTGCACTGATGGAGGCGAGGCTGGCATACACTGGCGCTACCGGTCCCTCCGACCACCACCAGCAGGCAAGGTGGGTTAAGTGTCTTGCCCAAGAACACAACGACAGCGACAGACTGAGCGGGGTGCGAACCTGCGACCTTTCGATTGCATGGCGGGCACTAACTCCTCTACCACCATCGCCCATAAAGGAATAAAGGAAAACAGGACAACTGCTCACTTTAAAAGTAATATATTAATTTACTGATTTATGTCTATTTATTTTTCATACAAAATGAACAATATACAGTACAATCATGAAGATACCATTCAATGTCTTTATTTCTTATAAAATAATAAAATACAGATTATTATTACTATTATTATTATTATTATTAACATCATAAAACCCATACAAAACGCTGCCAAAAAAGCATTTAAGAAAAATCAAAAAAATTAATTTTACTGAAGGAGTGCTCTTTCTTTCATATGGTTTCACCTTTGACAACAAAAAACAGATAAACATTGAAAAAAATGAAGTAAAACCTGTATAAACTGGTTCCTGACAATGAATTTTAAATTACAATAAAATAACAAAGACCCCACTGTAGGTAATAAATTCATAAAATAAAAATACAAAATGGCCATGTGATTATATACATTCATAATCCAAGTTTAGTGTCCATATTGCACATTTGTAAACACTTCAATAAACTAATTCTTTTCTTCTAAGCCTCACGACAAGTTTGGCTCATTTGGTGACATCATCAAGGCACAGCAGGTCTCTTTGGCTGCATGATTGTAGTTTTTATGGATTCTCTCACAAGGCTTTGGTCCGATTTCACATTTCTTTCTATTTTTCAAGTTCAATGATTTATATCTCTCAGTTTCTCAAGGTCTCACTCACATCATCATCCACACTTTTACAGTCTCGCTCTCCCACACACACATGCATGCACACACTCCGCACACACACAAACACACGCATGCACGCACACGCATCCGCGTACGCACGCACGCACGCACACACACAACTCTTGATTGCACAATTTCTCTGTGAATCTTCTAAAGCCACTTCTCTTATTATTCCACAGTCACCGACTTAGCCAGGTTTCTGGGACAGTCAACCTGAAAAAAGTGAAGAATGAAAACATGTTACAATATGAATCCACTTCAGCAGGCTAATTAAAACAAACTAGTATCCACAATCTGCAGCATTTTACTATCAGACAGAAAAGTGTCTGAATTTTAGATTCAGTGTGTTACTAATGCAAATTTTCAACATGCATGCAAACAAATATTATAATTGTTTAAACACTCAAGCTTACATCATATCCTCGCAGGACGGCCAAGTGGAACGACATCAGCTGCAGAGGGATGACGCTGAGGATGCCCTGCAGGCAGTCCACAGTCTGTGGCAGCTCGATGGTCTGGTAGGCGTCTTTTATCACCTCAGAATCTTCCTGGCAGCAGAGGATGATGGGTCGACCCTGTTTGAGGGAGAAACCTGGTGTAAGATTTTTCTGAACCTTTTTATGATGAAGTTCCATTACCGTGGTTGCAGCCTTGTTTCAGTTCAAATGTTTCCCAGAACCTACCGATCTGGCGGTGACCTGCTGCAGGGCGTTCTGACACTTAGTGTAGCACGCATCACGCATCATGATCATGATGACGGGCATGTGTTTGTCTATCAGCGCCAAAGGACCATGCTTCAGCTCTCCGGCCAGGATGCCCTCTGAGTGCATGTATGTGATCTCCTTAATTTTCTACATTGGAATAAAGAAAATTTCTATGTTAGAGAAATAAGAATCTGGTAAAATAAAAAGATAACACACTTGTGTTTTAAATTAAACCAGTTTAACGACAAATGGGAACATTTTAACTCACCAGCGCCCCTTCAAGGCAAGTGGCGTAGTTGTAACCTCGACCCATCACCAAAAGAGACCTTTGCTTATACAATTCATTGGCAATGGTTTTGATCTTCTCATCCAGCGACAGCACCTTTTTGATCAGCTCTGAGGTTGGAGACAGAACAAGTGAAGGTAAACCCTTTTTATTTTTACGCTGATGTTTGTGGCTATGAAGGATTATGTTAGCGTACTGACCAGGGAGGATTTTGAGACCTTGGATGATCTCCAGTCTTCTTTTCTGCAGGGAGAGTCTGTCCTCACTCATCATCAGGCCAAACATGATGAGAGCCACAAACTGACTGGTGTAGGCCTGGAGCACAGACAACACACACTGGTATGACCCCCGGGTGGTGGACAGTGTATCACATTACACACAGCTCTGTGCTTGTACACACACTGAGGCATAGCTGTACTTCTATTATAGTATCAAAATTCATTGCAAACTACATTTGACATTAAAGTGATCATGTATGGTACCTTGGTGCTAGCCACTCCTATCTCTGGTCCAGCATTGATGTGAACTCCACAGTCGGTTTCTCTGCAAATGGAGCTCCCCACGGTGTTGGTTATGCCGACTGTGAGAGCACCGCGATCTTTGCAGTAGCGCAGAGCCATCAGAGTGTCTGCTGTTTCTCCTACAGCAGCAAGGAGAGTGAAATCTTATGTTCATTATGTATGATTATCTTCAAACAAAACGCAGTTAGAGGGCCGATGTTTAATTCATTTTGTTTAGTTGAGTTTATTTTAAAAGCCTGAGTTTACAACTAGGGCTGTAACAATATTGGCAATATCGCGATATTGTCGTAGTAAAATGACCACAATATCGTCGTGGTCTTGTCTTGATATCGGACAGCACGTCTTGAGGTAAAAATAACACTTTTCAGTCTGCTCCACCAGAGCATAGCAAAGTAAACTACTAGACCATGATCCTTTGCTTCCGCGTCATCGGCCAGTTCGCCAATGGGAGTGCGTGAAGCCCACACAGCAAATATGAACAAACGTGGAGTATGGAGGCTACAGCAGCACGGAGGATTCCAGTCAGAGTATTTTATGTTGTGAGTCTTATTATCGTGAGCCTCCCCACAATATTGCAATAAATATTTTATCGTGAGATTCATATCGTGACAATATCGTATTGTGAGATTTGGATATTGTTACACCCCTAGTTACAACACAAAACATGTCAAACAGCATTCCACGCAGGGTGCATATGACTTGCTGCCTTTCATTTAGCTGTCATAAATTGTTGAACTGGTTGAGACTGCTTTGATGGCCATCTTAAGTTGGATGACTCCACAAGTGAATCAGTTGTTGATGCAGGTGTAATTACTGTCTGACAGTTTCATTAAATACATTTGGTGCATCGTTAGATGTTGTCCTAACACTACATAGGACACGGGAGGTCCTGAGTTGTCTTCTGTGTTGCACCTGCAGAGCATTTTTGGGCAGGCCTGCACAGTTTTGTGAATATTTTGCACACTGCCTGTGATGTTGCTGCTGGTGAGATAGCATTCAGTAAGCTGAAACTGATTAAAAACTATCTGAGGTCTGCTATGTTGCAGGGTAGACTTTGTCACCTTGCCATTTTATCCATTGAAAGCAAACTGGCAGGAAAGCTGCAATTTGATGATTTGATACATGATTTTGCCAGCAGAAAGTCACGCCGCTGCGCCATTATAAAGTGATGTTGAACATAACTTTGTTAGACCTGGAAAACAAACAGCTGATGTCCAGTTCAGTACTTGTTTTGTCCTGGACCGGCTTAGGCCTGGCATTACTCCTGGTGTGTCTTGATTTTATAGTATTAGTCCTGGTGTGATTTAGTATGGGTTAGTTCTAGCTGATGTTTCCTGATTGATCAGTTTGACCCATCTAAAGCTTGTTCGTGTAAAGTATATGTCAATATGTGTACATTATGTTCTGTTGTGCTTGCATTTGAGATAATAAATGTTCTCCCTTTTATGTAAACAAGTACATATTTCCATAGTTTTTTCTTGTTTTGTAGGCTTTGTACTCATCTTTAGACATTTTAACTATTCAATGTGCTAAGTATCTTTTTAAAAACATGCAGGGCATGTTTATTGGGTTAAATTGTATCTGTAAAAAATATAGGGGGCCCAGAAATTTTGGTTTCCATAGGGCCCAGGATTTCTGGCGGCACCCCTGACAACAGGTCTCCAAACAGGTATTATTGTTACCTGACTGGCTGATGAAGAAGCACACATCATCTCTGAAAACAGGTGTATAACGATCCAGGAAGTCGCTCGCCAGCTCCACCATGACGGGAAGTTCTGTCAGCTCCTCGAGGATCTGTCTGGTCTGAAGAACAGAACGATAACAGCTGCTTCATGAATATGGCCTTAAAACATTCAAGTGATGCTTTCCATTAAAGGTGTGGTTCACTCGTTTAATCAGCAGTGGTCTCTAGTAGAAATTAATCCTTAGTCATACTTGGCGGGGGAAACAAGCTCAGATGTGCCCGTTTTAGGAAGTCCAAGTGAGCTGGAGGAAAAGGTAACATCCGACAGCAGGATCTGGAGTCTTATTTCCTGATATTTGGACATCTCGCCTCAGACTGGATAACACCAACGCAACTCTATCAGTGACTCTGTTTCCTTTGATGTTTTATCTGGGGACTGCTGTAAAGTCTCTGACACAAACTAGTGACTCGATGCAATCTGCTGGGTTCCTTATATAGGAAACGTTTAACTAACTGGCATAATGAACTGAACTCAATAGGAGTGTTTAGCTTGTGAAGTGCCCAGAGACGACTCTTGTTGTGATTTGGCACAATATAAATAAACTGAATTGAATTATCTCCACGAATAACACAAGCCTGAAGGAGTTCTGCTGTGTGGTGGAGTTGCTAATGCTAACGGTTAGCTTCTACTAGCCCAGACGTTCTCTGCTGTTTCTGGACGCTAAACCAACAACAGCCTTCCCCGTCGTGAGTCAAGATGGGTGAGTCCATGAATGTTCAGTGACAGTGTGACGTAGATCTGTCAGGATTCTCTAATCCTAGAGTTTTAGCGTCTATTTTCTATCAGAAGCTAATGCAGGAGGTAGGTGCAGGAGACTATTTTCATGTTCAGCCTGCATGAAAATCTCAGAGTGACTGATTAGAATCAGATATAATAATTAAAAAATGTTTTCTCAGTGATCCACACTCTTAAACTTCACTGATTAATGATTAATGCTTCTTATTAATAATCAGGGAAAACAATAAAGAAAATGATTGGCTGGACTTACAGCGACTGCAGCGTGGAAGCTTGTGCCACACCCAATCACGATTAACCGTCTGCAGCGCTTGATCTCCTTCAGGTGGTCCTTCAGTCCTCCAAGAACCACTTAGGAAGCACAAGAGCAGATAGTAATGTCATCATTACTACTATACATTTTAAACAAAGGTACAAACGCTCAAAAGTACACTCTAATAACTTTAAATCCATTAAAACAGGACTTGTGACTTAGATGAGGGATCACCTGTGTTGGTGTCAAAACAAATCCGTCCTCTCATGGTGTTGACAACCGACTCTGGCTGTTCAAAGATCTCCTTCTGCATGAAGGCTTCAAAGTTTCCTGTATTAAAAAACCCGGAACAAATAAGAAAAACAGCAACCTGATTTCACCCTTCCAGCCAGCAGAGGGCGAGCAAACATCAGTGTATAGAATTTATCTGTGTAATAAAGCAGGCATTTCTTTATGAGCTCTTATCTGCTGTGTTTTAATCTCTGCTGCTCTATATTATATGGAAACAAAAGCAATAAAGTCTTATCAAATTCAGCATAAAGGTCATTTTGAGTATGATCTGACCTTTCATGATCTGCTGCAGCTCCATCTGCAGGGTCTGAACCGCCCTCACTGGGTCCTCGCCGGCCTGCCGGTTCATCCTGTGGATCGAGAGGTTCCCTCCTTTCACTACTGCGATGTCATCGTCCTCCATGTACAGCACCTTGTTGGTGTGCTCGATGATGGCGCTGTGAGGGGCAGAAACACTGAATCACACTCGGTAGAAACACTGACAGACTGGAAAGCAGAGTGACAAATGAAATAATCCCATGAGGCCTTCACCACAAACGGCTTCCTCACCTTGCATCGGATGCAAAGTAGTACTCCACGGCCTTGCCATCTCCAGCGGAGTTGAAGGCATTGGAGCAGTCTGACTTGTTGTGGCTGTTCTTCTCTTGCACTTCCTCCTTGAGGTGACCTGCTGAGGTGTAAAGGTCAAGGGTCAGCGGGCTTGTTCCTTGATTTTTGTCCTACTTGAAGTCAAGAGGTTGTTGAAATGTTAAAGTGTTATGATCACGTCAGAAATCTTCTCCAACTGATATCCTAGCGTGACAACAAATACCTGAATGTCTACTCAGGTATCATATTTGCTTTTTACAGCAAGGGAAACTGGATAGATGGCATCTCCTATGGTTTTTTTATTATGTTCATACATTGTGAGAAACTTTATATTCAAAATGACAGTGAGGAGAGGCAGCAATGCGTTAGGTGTCTTGCCCAAGGACACAAAAGCAGAATGACTAGAAATGAGCTGGGATCGAACCGACAACAGATCAATTACCTAACTAGCTCTACTCCTCCTAAAGCCACTGCTGTTTATTTTATGATTTGTACATGGAGGTACACGGGACATTCCCTGGGGCATTCTGGGTAAATCCAGTAACAAAGTAAATACCTGTAGCCATTTAACCAAATAAAGATGCCAACAGCAGATTAATGTTGCAACGATAGCTTCCTGGTTCCTGGTGTTTGGTTATCCTGTTTGTTCCTGCTGCCTTCTCCCTGTAACTTTATTACACCGCCTTGTCAGGTGTTTGATTTATTATGAACTAT
The DNA here is from genome assembly GCA_006937985.1 of Aphyosemion australe. Classification (NCBI taxonomy): domain Eukaryota; kingdom Metazoa; phylum Chordata; class Actinopteri; order Cyprinodontiformes; family Nothobranchiidae; genus Aphyosemion; species Aphyosemion australe. The sequence goes on along the minus strand of SSNS01000240.1, from coordinate 174,521 downwards.
GGTCCTTCACTGAACTTTTCCTTCTCTGAGTCTGCATTGTGGTCTTTCTACATCTGTTGCTATGCTGCAATGCTAATGCTAACACAACCTGTAGTTAGACAGGAAAATCAGGTTTCTCCTCTTATTTTTATTTTTGTTCTGTCCCTATAAAAGAATTAAAGCTGTCAGTGTATTTCTTAGCACGTCTGCTTGTGAGAAACTACAGTATGTGCTTTACTTCTGTTTGTGTAAAGTTACTGATGACTTTAAAAGTGTATTTTTTGCAGCTTTCCAGGATAAATGAATACTGATAATCATCAACTTCCCGTAAGCTTTGTGCAGCATTTAAAATTTACTGGTATTTGCTGCTCTGCTGATTTCTCTATTTATTTTGTTAATCAAACAACTTTCAGAGGAGGTCACGGGGTTCAAATGCATGATCTAGGGCTAGGGATGGTTGGCTTCTGAGTCCTATTTGGTCATTTTAGTGTATATCTAAAGGTCAGTGCCATACAATACTTTTCCCTCCTCAGACCCGAATTTGTATTTGGTGTGATTTAAAAGAGAAAAACTATTCATTAATCAGCTCTCATAAACGTGAACAAAATATTACTTAGATCAAATTTAAATTAAATAAAAATGTTGACAAATTTCCTAAAGAAAAAGAAACATTTTTAAACTTAAAGTCAGGATAAAGTAGCAAATACAACTGCGTGTCATCCACTCAGGTTGGTGCTCTACAGCTGGAGGACGTTCAGAAGGAGAAGCAGGAGAGCAGGAGCACTCAAGGGAGCACGAATATTTTAATAGGTGCAAAAAACAAAAAGTAACGTTTCGACACCTTCTGTGTCTTCGTCAGAGTTTCCTGACGAAGACACAGAAGGTGTCGAAACGTCGGCGTGCTCCAGCTCTCCTGCTTCTCAGTCAATATAAAGTGTCTCTAAATAACATTAAAAAGGTAAGTTGAAGAGGATAAAATATTACAGTGCAAGAAGTAAAAGTCCTCATATGTGGACATGGAGTCCCAGGAGGTTAATATTCAATAATTCTAGCAAGTGATTCATTTCAAACCGTTCTAGGAAAACTTTGGTGGATCTCAGAAGTCCGGAAGACATTTAGTTCACTCGACTAAATATTCACTCATTTCCATGAGTTAGCAGGACAGAACATTCACTTTGAATGAGTGGGTGTGTCCAAACATTTGACTGGTGCTGCTGTACCTGCACATCCTGCACAACACGCTTCACTTACACAAAGCCTGATTTCTCTCCCACACACTTCGCTTTTGGATTTAAGAACTCTTGCGTCACTAGTTCAAGCACAAATCATAAATATGGAATTCGATCTGAAGAAATTTGAATAAAATAAATTTAAAGTACTTTAAAGCAACAACCCACTATGATTTTCTACCTGATTGTTTTGGAATTTGCTCCAGCCTCACCTTTGCTGATAAGACAGCAAAATACACACTCCTAAAGCAAAAAACTATTAAAACAAGCTACTTTGCCACAAATATATTGGATTTTTATTCAGATAAATATCTTTTCAAAGTGTGGTTCTATTATTGGGAGAATAGTGACGTCATGGACAGCTTTTGATTGAGTCCACCATCTCTTAAAAGCACACAGCTGCCATGGCGGCGCCAGTGAAAACTGCTTTCTAAGAAACTTTTTATTATTATTGTGCAATAAACAAAAAAAAGGACTGGAGCAGCTCCCATTACTTTAATTCCTAGCCAAGATGATGGTTTTGGCTATCCACGTGGTTTTGTCCCATTTGGCTACTTCTAAGGAAGTCAGAAGGACCTTTTTATTGTTTAATCCAGAAAAATATGGAGAAATCCGAGTTTCTGGGAAGCACGATGTTGGGAGTGGTGTGAGGGTGCAGGGACAGAGAGGAACGGAGCTCACCGTTGTTGTACTGGACGGGGATGTGCTCGGTGTGTAGCTCGTGTTCGCTTCGCACACCGATGAGCAGCGGACTTCCTCTCCTGCCGAGACGGGAACAGACCAGGCGGAGCGGAAGAGCCGGAGTCAGAGGGAGAGAGGAAGTGTGCGTTAGTGGAAGAATGATTGGGCCCTAAACACGGTGTCTGATCCAATCACCCGTGGTGCTGAGCAACCTGACATCTAATCCTGCTGAGTCAGGCCAACTTTAAACAACTTTACAACCGTTTTAGGTCTCCTTCAGGGACTTGGTGGGGGTATTTACATCATCGTTGACTGAAGGTAAAACACAGATGGGAACTCTTTCATGTGTGTGTCTTATCACAGAGAAAATAAAAAGAAAAACAAGAACCTCTCCTTAATTTTTCTCTAATGTTGGTCCTTCTTTTCTCTGCATGCAGTTTTTCTCCAGAGCCACACTGACGCAAGGACTTTGTTTAGTCAGGGTGTGGAGCAAGATGCAGGAGACTCACAAAGACAAACATGTGGTCCCTATCCACCATATTTATGCTGAGAAATGGGAGGACAGACTAATGGCTCGGAGGGCAAAGATGATCCACTCATCAGACATGTTTGAATGCTGCATAGGCCTATATGCACAAAAAACACTGATCAAAAGACAAAAGGAGGGCGATAATGTTTTTGCCTGTATCTGCGAGGCCATTTGTCTCTCTTAACTAAATATCTTATGAATGACTCGGTGGAATTGAAAAGAAAATTCTTCCACTCATCAGTTTTTGGAGTCAACCCAATTCAAGATGGCTGCTGCTTGTGGACTTTAGCAGACACGTAACAATGGTTATAACTCTGTCAGTGTTGCACATGTGGAGTCTGATGGGCGTGCCTGCAGCTGAGAGTCATCTCTGACACATAAGGTCACATGCATTCCTTTTGAGGATTTCTGGGCTTTTATTTTGAAAATTTTAAATTCCTCATCGAAAGTGCCTGAATGACAGAATGAGGACAGTCTGGAGGAAAGGAGGGAGAAACTAAGATATGGGAGTCCTGTTGGGAGACTGAGTTAACAAAAGCAGGGCGTTCACAAGAAATGAATATTTTCTGTCTTGTTCCATTCCAGCCAGATATGTTGACCTTTCCACATACAGCAGTGTTTAGCTAACAGCGCTAAACGTTTCCAACTAACACCCGTGTCCCTGGTAGGTTTCTTTCTTCAGAAACTACTGGTGACTGAGATCATAAAGGATTGTGACTTTAGCTGACAGGCATCCTCGATAACAAGTGAGCTGTCCTCTGGAAACCTCTGCTCGCCCTGATCTGAGACAGCTCACTGAACCCGGGCAGAGGAATAAACATGATAAGATGTAATTAACCTCGGGTTTTATGCAGCCTGGGTGTATTCCCAGAGCCGAACCAGGAGGAGTCTTTTTGTTCCTGTTAATGAGTCACAGAAAAGGAGGCGTAGACCCCACAACCCAGGAGAGGGGCCCGGTAGGGGGGAGAGAAAGAGAGAGGGGATAACCTGAATTCAACCTCTGGTCTTAGACGTAGATAGTACTGACACACACACACACACACACACACACTTAAATGAGACTTAAATCTGGGACTCTTCTGAGATCATCTTGATATTGCTTCATAGTGGTAATAACAGGGATGAGTCATATCACAGTGCGTCTGGCCCACTGAGCAAATGGACAAATCGTGACGTGTGTGTGTGTGTGTGTGTGTGTGTGTGTGTGTGTGTGTGTGTGTGTGTGTGTGTGTGTGTGTGCGTGTTACCAACCTGGTAGACACAGCCTCTCCAGGGTAATGACGGCTTTTGAACACCAGGGCGAAGGCTCCCTCCTAACACACACACACACACACACACACACACACACACACACACACACACACACACACACACACACACACACACACACACACACACACACACACACACACACACACACACACACACAGAAACAGAATGTTTGTGTTAGTTGATGAAAAGGGTTAAATAAATAAATGTCAGCTGGCAGTTTGACAGGAAGTGGTGGTAAAACCCAGACTCAAGACCAAAACAATAAAAAAAAAAACCGTTTTGAAACACAAATGTGTCTCCTTGTTGTCTGCGGGGGTTATAAATGTGGGCTGGTGCATCTTGGGAAGTTTTGGGGTATCAGAGGGAGGGTGTGAGCGGAGAGAAGAAACAGGAGGTCTGTTGTATAACACCAGCTGTGTTTCGACAGCACTGGCTACGAGGCTGCTTGTGGCGCTTACTGGAAGCAGAGCTGGCTGAGAGTGTGATTTCTGTGGTGGGTGGGGGGGTAAGACAACACGAAGCTGGAGGGATGTGAGACTGGGCTATCTGGTTTCCATCATTCCCAGTCCAAAAGAAATGCTTTCGCCACAGTAAAGGGAAGCTTTCAAACATGGCTCACACAGTGGAAAAACAAGTCTCGGTCCGCTTCACCCAAATACATCTGATAGTTTTCAGTAATCTGATCACTTTTAAGTGTGTTGAGGCAGTTTCCATGGAGACTGTTTTGGACAACAGGGGGTATTGTTTTTTATTAGAGAGAAAGTGGACCCCAGTTTTGGACAGGATTCCCTTCCTTCTATGAATCCCAACACTTGTTTTCATAAGAATCAAAAACCACATGTCTACTTTTAGATGTATAAATGAAAGGAAGACCAAGAACAAAGGAAACCTCACCAGAGTACCAATGATGTCACAACCTATGCGGGCGTGAAGAGTGTGAGTTAGGGTGTGATCAGCTCACCAGTTCTTTGATCACTCGCTCCACCAGTGTGGAGAAGGTGATGCCGTCGTTCTCTCGATTGTCGTAAATATATTTGATCAGCTTTGGGATCACCTCTGTGTCCGTGTCCGACTCAAACTCATATCCTTTGGTGATCTGAGGGGAATGAGAACACGCAACTTATGAAACAAGGACAGTTAAAACCGACTTTTCCAAACAACGTCCTGGAACTAGAAGAGTTTACTTTACTGTTCTTTTAAAGGGACACTTTTGGCTTGTTTTTAGCACCCCCTAGTGTTCATTGGTGAAACCAAAAGTAAAACTTATCTCTCCTCGCTGTGCGTTGGTCTTTCTAACACCTTAATCTAACTGCTGAAATGTCTCCTCAGCCTTCATTAGTGTCTACAGGAGCGGTTCATCACTAAATCAAACAAATCAGCTGTGTTCATGATCTAAAACATGCAGGAGACATGCTGGAAGCAGACTGCAGCACCAGGTAGGTCAAGTTGAATTTTTTTTAAGTCCAACAGACCGGACCGGCAACTGTGAAGTTGCAAGTGGAATATTCTGGCCACAGGGGCTGGGTGGCCTTTCATTCACCCTGTAAAGGATCATTTTAGCACATAGTGGCTCAAGAAAATGATTTAAAAATATAAAAAAGTTGCAAAGTGTCCCTTTAATCGTGTCACACTAACACCATTAGGTGCAACATTTTATTAAAAAATAATGTTGGAAAGCATAAATGTTGTTTCTTTCTGACCATCTTCTTGTTTTCAGATTTTAAAACCCATGTTCTGTCCACTGCATAACCAGCATCACGCCATCTTTCTGACGTAATCCACAGAAAAGCTCGTCAACTCTCCTTTCTTCTGTTGGATGAATTGCTGCCCGTAGGAAAACTTACCAGGTACTTCTTCAGCTCTTTGTAGTTGGTTATGATGCCGTTGTGGATGACGACAAACTCTGACAAAAAGAATAAAAGACGACTTTGAGAAACGCTGCTGCGGTCTATTTAAACTTGTTTTTGTTGAAAGAATTTCACAAACTATAATTAGAGCTATGAAAGGTGCCACACCTACGGACATGTGTAGTGAAGCAAGTCCAACAGGCTGGCCTTGGAAAGAGCTCCTATGAAAACCTGATGTATGCTGAAGCGTTACAGCCTTCATCTTCTGTCTATGAACCTTTTATCCACATTTATTATCAAATGCATGTAAGCCTAAAGCTAACTGTCACACCTTCTAGCACAAATCAAAAGGATGAATGAGTCTTTATTTGTCTGTTTGACAGCATTCACATAGACTTAAAAGTTTTTATTAGAGGAAAACAATAAAATGACTCAAACATGAGCTGTGACTTGATGACAGCAACTATTCTTTCTTGACGCCATTGGAATTGATGCTATTTGTTGACCTATATAAATAGGTTGTGCTGATATTTTAGTGGGGGTGTTAGGTGTGCTCATTGAGCACAAAAGTGCAACTGAACTACAGAAACAGCATAAAAAGTATCTTCTTTAATTAGCAGAGATGCTACTGAAAACACTGTTAGCTGTAGCATAAGACAACAGAAATATAAAAAACAAATACCTACTAGTTTTAAAACTCCCATGAGCCTTTGCTTTAAAAGTTAGATTTGAAAAATCAATGTATTAATATGTGTAGGCTAATGCTGTTTTAGAGTTGTTGGTTATATCTCGCCAGGATCAACTCTTTATATGCAAATCAACACCTATTGTATGTTTACATTATTGTCATTTTGGATTTAATAATTTAGAACACTGACACCTATGTTCATACAATTACAACACATCATAGCTAGGAATATGCACGTTAATGCAGAAATGCCCTCTAGTGGTAGGCAGCAGTATAAGATTCATGTCCAACCCCCTCCACGTAAAAGAATTAGAAAAGATGAAAGATCATTTTTCTAGGCGTTTACTCCTGTTCATTCACACAGTTCTTCCTTTGCTGCTGTTTTTTTTATTTCTAAAAAATGTATTTCTAATTAGTTATCCAGCAAAATGACTGTGTGTGAAGGAGCATGCTGGACTTTTAGTTCATCCTCACATCTGAAAAATGTTTGGATGCTAAGTCTAGTTATAGTGAATAAACATGTTCTACTGGGCAATGATGGTCTTAGTGCACGCCTGTATGTAAATATACTAATCTATACTACTATACTATACTACTATGCTATACTATACTATGCTATACTATACTACTATACTATACCAGTGTTTGCGAAAACACGTCGGACATTACCGACGTGATTTAATAATGTCCGACAAAAAACTTTAAATCGTCGGAAATTATGACCGACGCCATGCGTCTTCTCTGAACGCGCCAAAACAAAATAAACTTCCTGAAAACCACAAATTGCAAACTGTTTGTTGGCTTCCCCTGGAAGCCCTCAACTTACACACCCAGGGGGAGCCCGAAAAAAGATCCAGTTTAATAAATTACATTATTTATTTGGACTCTCAGCATAGCGGGTCTTCTATTGGGCGGAGAGGATGGAGAGCGGCACAGCACTGATTACTGATGCGCTCCACTGGGCAGCTGCGTCCTGCGCACGGCCACAGTAACATTCTCAAAGGGGCGCCACCAAAAAAAAAAACATAATTAAAATGCGATCGTTCATGTTTGCTCATACTTTCTCTTTCATTTGTGCCTGACGCGCTCCGCTGCTGCAGAGCTCATGTCCCGTGCTACGGTGACGTCACCTCACTGGCGCGGCCGCACAGCGCACATTCCGCTATTTTTGCGGTCGAGTCGACAGATCTTTATGATCTGCTAATTTCAAAATTAACTCATGAGTTCAAAATGAAGAAGCCAGACAGCAGTTTTTCTGGAGGATTGAGAGGAGATGCAGCTAAAAGACAAACAGGACAGGAAAATAGTCGCATAAAAAAACAAAACAGTGTCTGAAAAGGAAAATGCAGGCAGATATGTCCCACTACACGTTTGTAATTTCATAATAATCATTTATAAGCATGTAATATTTATTTATTTGATACAATTCAGATCACCTTCAAAACTCAGTCCCACACCCAGGGCCGTTTCTAGGTATTTCGGGGACCACGGCACAGTGCCCCCCCCCCCCCTTAAGAAAAGGTAAATAATTTCTTTATATTGTGATATTTGTGATGAACTAAATCGTCAGACAGAATGACATTTTGTCCTTAACAGCAGTTTATTAGAGTAGTTTAACAAACAGCTGAGATAAACCCGAATCTCCAACTTCCAGTTTCACCTCAACCAGCCACAGCGTCTCTTAAAGGAACAGTAACGTCAGGCTACCGCATCAGTCACAAAAAGCCCTTATGGATCATTACAATATTTAGAAATATTGTCATATATAATGTGTTGTTTCTGGTGTTTCGTAATAATTTATAATATTTATATGATGATCTCTAATAATTTCCTGATAAAGTCTATTGGTTTATTTTTTAAGCAGAGGGACTGTCTAATCCTCATTTTCTGAATTTGGCAGAAAATCACATTGATGGTTCTTTTTTCAAATTATGTGAACAGATTATTGTCACAATAAAAATATGTGTAATATGTAAAGGTCAGAGGTCACTACAATACCCACTGACAAATCTGAAGTCCGCGAGGACATTGTCCTACGTGGTTCAAAAATGTCCTGCATGAGACGCTCTCACATCTGCCAGTTTGGCAGGCGTGGCTCAAAACACCGCTAAACTATACTATACTAAATTATACTATGCTATACTACACTACACTAAACTACGCTCTACTATATTATTATAAACTATTCTATATTATAATATACTATACTATGCTGTGCTATGCTATACTAAATTATGCTATGTTATGCTATGCAATGCTATGCTTTTAACGTCTTTTAACGTCTCTTTATTTTTAATATCATTTTTGTATTTGTATTTTTATTTTTTTTCCTTTTATCTATTCCTTGGACCATGAGTCTGCAATAAAAGTCTACTAATACTACTACTACTACGCTATACTAAACTATACTATGCTATAATATACTATACTATGCTATACTATACTAAACTATGTTATGTTATGCTATACTATGATATGCTATACTAATCTATGCTATACTATGCTATAGTAAACTATACTATGCTATGCTATACTAATCTATGCTATGCTATACTAAACTATACTATGCTAAACTATACTATACTATACTAAACTATGTTATGTTATGCTATACTATGATATGCTATACTAATCTATGCTATACTAAACTATGCTATGCTATACTATGCTAAACTATGCTATGCTATACCATGCTACACTAAACTATACTATACTATAATATACTATGTTTTGCTATACTATGCTATGGTATGCTATACTATACTGTCTTGTGCTGTGCTATGCTATACTATACTATGCTATACTGTACTATACTAAAGTCAGCTATCTTGCTGTTCTTCTATTTTTTGTTGCATGTAAAGGAGTGCCTTCTTGAAAATGAGATGGTTCATCTGAGGGGGGTTAGCTTCCTAGAATATGTGTAAATAAATAAATTAAAGAAACCTATACAATTATAAAAGTATGAATACATGAATTACCATTATTCTTGTCAGAGCGATGAGGGTGGCTGTTGAGAGCGCTTGGCTCGCCGTGTGTGGCCCAGCGAGTGTGAGCCAGGCCGAAGTGTGTGTACAGCTCCTCGTCCAGGTCTAGTAACTCTTTCTCTGCACATAAATCAATCAATCAATACCTTTGTTTAAAACAAATGAACAGAAAAAATCCAAACAAAGTCTAAAGCAACAACAGTTGGTCCACCATAGTGAGCTGGCAGCTTTTCAGGTTTTGACTTTTGCATTTATTTGAGAAACAGCAAAAACACAAACGTCTTAGCAAAATTGCTAAAGGTACATAAACTCATGAGCACAAACTCACGGTATATCTCCTCATCCAGAGCCTTGACTTTGCCCTTCTTCTTAATTAGGCAAATACTGTTGTTGTTGATGTCACTGGTGGTCTTCTGCGGGCCGTCCACAGCGATGCCTGCAGATGAAGCAGGAACAGATAAAGTGATAGTGTGTACTTGTTCAGTTAGACATTACTCATGTCTCAGCAGTCTGAACCAGTTCACAAAGTCTCATAAGAGCATGTCACCCTTACTGTGTGCTTTCAAAATGGTTAAAAAAAAGTGGGATCAAGTTTAGCTAGTTATGGTGGTTGAATGTGTAAGCATATGATCAGATCCCAGCCCTGCTCCAGCGGTGTATCCGCTAATGTCACGGATACATCTGTGTGTGTGTGTGTGTGTGTGTGTGTTCCATCCTGTTCAAATAGGATGCACAAACATAGTATAATGGGTGTGTTTTGAAGCACAAGACAGCCACGTAATAAAATGATCTGAGTGAGATGATCCGTGCTCCGGAGGAGATCTTTAAGAATCTGAGTCTCTCTTAGAATAAATGCTTGGATACAAGTTTGAGATACTGGTGCCACCAGTTGCACCAGTTTAATGCTGTTTAACATTACTGAGGCTGGGTATTTAACTAGAAAGTCTTCATATTAACTCCAGGATCAGGGTGGATTCACTGTCTCAGCCATCTATGCAGGGCTGTTCACTCCCTGTCATTGTGGCTCTTTGTTGTGACACACCTACCAACAATCACTTACAATTCAAAGACCTGAATGTGTTTTGAAACAGCATTCAAGGGTTTGGCTCAAAACATTCATTTCCAAAGCCAGATTTCCTAATGCTTTGCACACTAACAAAAGTTGCATGGACGCTGCACACTTTGGCATCTCTGTGTGAAGCTGAGTGTCTTACCTGCTGAATCGTACCCTCTGTACTCCAGCCTCTGCAGTCCCTTCACCAGCGTCTCAAATATCTCTTTCCTGGTGCGAGGAACTCGGTAGTTCAGGTAAGCAAAGATCCCTTTTATAAAGACAGAAACAGAAGCATCACTCAGACCCTCAGAGCTGGTGCAGCTGCACAACATGGTGCACCCCTAACAGCTTAAGCTGATTAAAAAGAGTTTTATGTTGTAGGACATTGGGAGTTAATATATGCGGCACTGATTGTAAAATAATACATAAAAAAACAGCTTCAAATAAAATGTTACAAACAAGAGTTTAGAATTAAACCTAATTACATAGAGTTACATCTAAATATTGACAATAAACTTTAATATATGAAGGTAAATCTAAACATTTGGAATTAAAAGTACATTTGTAAAGTTAAATCTAAATATTAAGATTCAAACCTAAATAGTCTAATTTTTATCTTCCTATTTGTGTCTCTTGCTGTAGACCAGGGGTTCCCAAATTGGGGGTCGGGACCCCCAAGGGGGTCCCTATAAGATTGCAGGGGGTCCCCACAATTTTGTCTTTGCTGAGGTTAGCAAGATTTTATTTATAAAAATTACATTTACAAAATCCCAATAACACACCCTACAGTATGATCACAACTCCATATAAAAGTTATAACTGTGTATGTCTGTATAAAGTTTGCAAATGATCACATTTAATTTGTTTATGCATGTAGGAGTTGTGTTTGGGGGTCCTGGCTTGTCTTGAACATGAGCAAGGGGGTCCTCAAAGAAAATTTTTTGGGAACCCCTGCTGTAGACTACTGTGTCTAAAGTGAACAAGCTAAATATTTAAAGTTGCATCTGAATAAAATGTTGAACCTCTTTAAAATGTGCAAATTCAGCCTGCTGTAAAACTGAAGCGGTTGGGTGAAGCGCTCCCAAAACGGTCACACCCCATTTTATTGTTACCAGGATTTAAATGTTATAAACACAGATATTGGTCTGTTAAAATGTTTTAATTCACAGGTCCTTGCTGCATCTTCCATCATGAAGTCATGAGTTATGAGGTGCCATTCGTAAAGTCAAAGAGTCATAATTTAACAGCAGTATTTGGGTTCATTTAGCCTATGAGAGAAAAAAATGGGAGTTAATTGTTCAAACTCATATTTTCAACTTGTTATTCATACATTCATACAATAGTTAGGAAGCTAAATATTTTTATTTTTTCTCTTATAACCAAAATATTGCTGTTATGACTCTTTGACTTTACAAATGGCACCCAATATGAAGTTTGGCCTAATTATTAAGTAGGACAACAAGACAGCAGGTAGGTCACATCGCAGCAGCATAAATCAGCTTTCAGTGTGTGTGTGTGTGTGTGTGTGTGTGTGTGGTTTCCGGCCGGCCAGCTCGCCTCCCGCAGGCACACAGCTGGCCATTGACGGACGCACATTGCGCGCAGTGTTGGCGCAGGGTGCGGTAAATCCCTGCCTGACTTTTTCCTCCCGCATAGACGAGTGAAGTGTTAAAGATTAACTTCAGGTCGTAAAAGTGTTTGTTCGCGACGACAGAAGGTTGTGGTTTGTCAGAATGTTGTTAGCGCGTTATTTAATGCTTGGCTTCACAGAGACGCATCAGTCAATGAACAGAAGGATGTAAACATTATTAATCAAATCTGAGTGAATTTCGTTTACACTATAAGACTCTGACACGTAGCACTTGTGCGTAAATGCGCACCAGGAATCCGCACAAACCAGAAATCCAAGTCATCCAGACAACTGTTGCGCCTCGTTTGTCACGGTAAAAGCGCAAGATGAGCGCATCTTTTTGGATAAATAGTCCCTTTCTTACTCATGTGGCACGAACTTTGAGCCGTTCTGACTATTTTCTTCTCCAAACCCGCACAGATTCCCTAAAGAATCCTAAAAATGCTGGAAAATCCCCTGAAAAACAGACTTACCGCACATGATTCAAGTTTCCTCCTGAATGTGGGACACGGTTCTGAACGGAAACAGCTTGAAGTTGATGCTTTAGACTTGCTGCAGTTAAATCCGAGCGGAGTGCAGCTCCGACACTCCTCCTGCTCATTTAAACGGCGAGGAGGCTGCTCCACCTCCTCTAACACCTCCCCACTGCCAGGCTCGCTCAGGTGTTTTATCAGTGATGGATGCGCACGCTGTTCACTCACCCTGATGCCGAGCTTACGTCCGTCCACTTAAAGTAAACCCGAGAATTCTATTCTATGTAAACGCAACCAGCTTTACAGGGGCGGATCTACAACATGTGGGTCGGTGGGTGCGGGGGGCAAAAGGCAGGGTGGCAATGGACCTCTGCATTGAAGTGTGTGAAAACCTTTATATTATAAATTGAGCCATCAAAATATTCCAAAACATATTTTACAACAATTTATTATTTCTTAGGAATCTGAAAACATTCTCTGGTATAACCAAAGACTGTATATATAAGATGGACGGATAACGCCCACTTCTTTGCGTGGCTGTGGGTGAAGCCAGCAATAGGCGGTTCCCTCCACTTCTGTCTTGGCCGTGTAATTTGTATAATTCGTGTCGTCACTACCGAAAAATCCCAAAATGGGCGAGAAGGTGGAGCTGAGGGTGGCGCATCAAACGGAAATGATGTAACCTGGTTGTAGCCAGCTTACCCAAAGTTAGCATCTAAGCTAACGGAGCTAACCACTGAGGTAGCAATCTAGCTGCTAGCAAAGCTAACCTGGAGCTAGGGAGCTAAAGCCGAGCCTCAGACTGGAGTTTGTAGCTGACGGAGGAGAATCGCGGGGGATTTCCCCAGCAAACACAATCATCTGGAAAAAAAAACAATCGGTAAGTTAATATAACTAGAAAAAAGCCGTTTCTGAAATTATCTTTTTTTCTTCAGGCTGATTATCTTAATGTCCTTTTGTTTCATGATGTGGAAACGGTTTTCCACATGTGTGTTGATTATTGTTGCTGGTGAGCTGCTGCCCATCTTGGCCAGGACTCTCTTTTGACTGAGTTTTTAATCTAAATGTTTTTTTTCTGTTTAATAAACGGTTAAATGATTGAAAAAAATAAAAAGGCAATTTTTCTGTATTTTTTTACTCAGTTGTTTGTGTTGGAGAGAAGTCATCAAGCTAAGTGACTTATTAACGTTAATTTTGTAATACTTCTCTTCCATTTACGAAAACCTGTCACAAGTGAAGTAGCATTTATTCTGTATTCTTAGTTCCCAAGGAGAGATATACAGATAAAATAAACACAATATGAAACCAACAGGCTCATGAGACATGAGAACAACAAAGGACAACACTAACAGTAATGTGAAAATAAAGGTAAAGACGTGTATATATATATATATATATATATATATATATATATATATATATATATATATAGAGAGAGAGAGAGAGAGAGAGAGAGATGACTAAATTAGCGTAACTCAGCATGATCTAAAAAAGGAATGTGCCATAGCTGATTAACAACAGCTACCATTAACGATTTCTTTTACTTTGACCCTATTCAATTCTGCAAAGTATGTCAGAATTTTATGAATCATTAATTGAGGTCTGGGAGGTTAAAAGTTTCACTGTCATTTATTACTACACTTTATTTTAATAAAACTGTGACAAGGTCACCACGGCTGCCTGGACATCCACGACATTGGTTACACAAAGCAGAAAATGTAAGTAACTGTCTCCATAACTCCATGTAGAATAGTAATAGTAATGTACTTTCAACAGATTGGTTGGGACTTAGAAAAAATTGAGCTGACATGCCTCAATCTGCAGTCTGCTTCCAGCACGTTTCCTGCATGTTTTAGATCATGAACACAGCTGATTTGTTTACTTTAGTGATGAACCGCTCCTGTAGACACTAATGAAGGCTGAGGAGACATTTCAGCAGTTAGATTAAGGTGTTAAAAAGACGAACGCGCAGCGAGGAGAGATAAGTTTTACTTTCGGTTTCACCAACGAACACTAGGGGGTGCTAAAAACAAGCCAAAACTGACTAGTGTCCCTTTAAGCCTCAACCCTCATTTCTTTTCATAAGATATTCTCAGTTCAAAACGCTGACATAAAGAAATGTTTAATTGCTTGATAAAAGTACGTTTTTTTGAACCATTTTGCTTAAAGTAAGATGGTAATGAAGACAAAGACAATGATAATTACTGTAAATTGAGTATCTAATGATGCATGAATCATGTAACTGGAAACCTTTTCTTGTCTTGACTCCATCTACCCTCTGTTTACTATAAACAACTTTACCCAGAGGCTGTAATAAAAGTTTGCTTCTTTTTCTCTAATTAAAGCAACATTCCGCAACTTTTACACCTTAAAATTATGCTTTTTTGTAAAGTTTTTGCGTCATACTATTATCTATTATGTTCATTTTCATACCTGTGATAGTGTTGGGGGGTCCCACGTCTGTTTACTGCGCTATACAGTTTTTGAGCTTCAGGTAGCCGCAGGATGTACTGACTGGGTGTCGTTTTACAGCAGCATATGGCAAGCCAAAGGGATAAAAAAGTGCACGTTCTAAACGCGCGTTATGTCCGCTAAAATGCGCATCCTGAACGTGCGTTTTGACACCAAAGGGGGCAAAAACTCACGTGTTCTAAAGCGAGCATTATGTCCGCCAAAACGCGCGTCTTGAACGAGCGTTTTGGCGGACATAATGTAAGTTTAGAACGCGCATTTTTTTTATCCCTTTGGCTTGCCATAATTGTATAAAGTAGACTCGCTGTAGCAGCGGCAGATCCACCAAAGAAAGCTAGAAATCCCTTATCAGAGGAATCTATGAAAAGA
This sequence comes from Aphyosemion australe, assembly GCA_006937985.1. NCBI lineage: Eukaryota > Metazoa > Chordata > Actinopteri > Cyprinodontiformes > Nothobranchiidae > Aphyosemion > Aphyosemion australe. The sequence goes on along the minus strand of SSNS01000240.1, from coordinate 159,314 downwards.
AAAGGAGAACGTGATAGAGCAAGAGCAAAGACCAGAGTTATTATTGGGCCGTCTTTTCCTCGCTGGAGAGCTCTTTTAGAAAGAACAGCATGAACTACGGACTCTAACCTAGCCGTGCTGCTAATGGATAGGTAAGTAATAAATGATTTCACCAGGGTTATTGTGTTTGGTCGGGCATAAAGTTGTTATACAGTCCTGATAAAACTATTTATTCAATGTGTGGAGGTGGAAAAGTTTGTTTTCGTTGTTTTGCCTGACATTAGGAATGTAAACATGCCTCTTATGCCCCAGAGAGAGATTTAATGTTACGACAGTGACGTTACGCAGAAAGCCTCTAGAGGGCGACAGAGACCATATAACTGCAAAGTTGCGGAATGCTGCTTTAAAACAATAAAAGATATATTAATTTGTTCATTTAATATTTACAACAATGCAAATACATAAATACTGTTGTACAAGGAAATGTCTGTGCAAAGAATTTTTATTAACAAATCTTTAGCTAGTTGTACACATTTATTTTGAATTCTAGATATACCCAGAATGGTAACTAGATAGAGTAACTAAATGATAAAGAATAAGGTGAGGATTGGTCATTTACAGTAATGTTACCACATTACCTGGGAAAAACGAGACAGCTTGAGTAATTTCCTGATTGCTGAAAGATTACCTCATGATTCTTCCTTTTTAAAAAGGTGTGTTAGATCAGGTTTTATACGTAACCTGCATGATTTTGTTGGGGTCCAGATTCACATCCCAAAAATGGTTCTCAAAGCAGCAGCCATGTTCATTTCTGGAAAGATGACAAAAAATAAATAAATTAAAACATGCAAACCTGATAACCACCCATAAAACAGTTGTGATTAACCCTAGGATATTAACGTTTAAATACAGTTTATCAATTTATGTAGAGTGTAACACTGTATGCCTGTCATGAAGTAGAGATGAAAATGGACCCAAATGCAGGAGAGCAGGCACAGGAAGCAGGTTGGCAGGTTTAAAATCAACCATTTAATTGAATGGCAGGAAGGATGACATGACGGGAAGACAAGACGAGGGTCTGACACAGACAAGCATAAACAGAGGGTTTAAATACACGAGGATAATCATGGGAACAGGTGGGTAGGGTAACCAGGGGCAGGTGAGTGAAATTAACACTTAACGAGGGGAGACGAGACACAAGGGGCTGCAGGAGCAGATCCTGCCAGTACACCCCTCCTTAAGGGCGGCTCTGGACACCAAAAACAGGAACCGAACAGAAAAAGGGGCAGGGGCAGGAACCCAGGATGCTGGAGCTCCTTGTAGGGAGGCAGGAACTCCTCAGGCGGCACGGCAGGGGCCCCTGGAGATGGCTGGGGCTTGTGAAGACGGCTGAAGCTCAGCGTGGACCTCAGGTTACAGCAGCAGGTGTTCAGAGTGGACCTCTGGGTGCAGCAGCAGGTGCAGGGTCTGGTTGAGTAGCAGAGGTGCGGAGAGGCGTGTTCAACCACCAGGGGAACTCATAGGATGCGTCGGAATGTGCCATCTCATATATCCCCACTTGCTTACCAGAGAAACAATAGAAGGAAACACCGACCTGATCACCATTGGGTCCTTTTTGGTCAGATCCTTCGGTCATATAGTTGGAAATGAAAATGGACCCAAATGCAGGAGAGCAGGCACATGAAGCAGGTTGGCAGGTTTAAAATCAACCGTTTAATGAATAATGGCAGGAAGGATGACAGGAAGACAAGACGAGGGTCTGACAAAGACAAGCACAAACAGAGGGTTTAAGTACACGAGGATAATCAGGGAAACAGGTGGGTAGGGTAACGAGAGGCAGGTGAGTGAAATTAACACTTAACGAGGAGAGACGAGACACAAGGGGCTGCAGGAGCAGATCCTGACAATGCCAAATTGTAGTACTCTTCTTTAATTTCCCAACATACAATCATATAAAATAAAAAAGATATCACAGATAATTGTTAACAAGAAATTTCCAAACACAAAAAAATGGAGCTGGGAACTTGTTCTTCAGTCCACCCATTCCTGGGACACGCGATCCTTGTCTGGTGAAGGCACAGTCTTCCTGCATCACTAAATTCCACCTGTAAAAATGTTACTCTCCATCACTGACGTCAGGGGAAAATCGTCCGAACGCGTGCCTCTTATATATATAGTCTTTGGTGCCTCATGAAAAAGGACCCAAGGACCCAGAGAGCAGCAACATAACAAAAATCACACGACAAGAATTGTGTGGGTGAAATTCACACAAATTAGTGTTCTCCCTTTGGCTGATTGGTTAACGTGCATGACTCTCACCTGAGGGTCTGAGGTTTGAGTCCCGCCCGGGCCCTCGTTTGTCCACCTTGCCACATAGGGTTAAGAGCCAATCCTTCATTCTCAGGAAGCAGAGGCTTTCTTACTAAATCTCTTTGTTGTGTTTTAAGATTCCAGACATCTTCAGTTTCATTGAAACAATTATTCACTGATGACCACAGTCACTACTGATGACTGAATAATAACGACACTGTAAAAACAAAACATAAAATTGTTGCATTTTTTCTTCATGACAGTTTTATACCAAGAAAAACTAGAATAACCGACTGAAAACATCTAAATGAGTGTGTTTCATTCTGTCTACAAATATCTACTCATTTCATTACAGTAACATTTAGAATAAAGCTATTTTTGAGGGTTATTATTATATTGAAGCAAATTAAAATGAAGTTCTTTTAGTTTGCACCCAGATATTTATTTTTACCACCAGTTTATGCTTCATGCCAGAATCGTGTCAGTAGTGATGAAAACAGAGAAAAGATTATTAAAGCAATAAAGACAGAAGTTGATGAAAATGACATCCCCCACTGGTTCACTCGACCAGTCTGATTACTCCCACTGACCTCCTCTGGAGCAAAGGCCTGGCTGAGGCTTTAATCTGATGCCAGGGCATAATTTATCCCAATCAGCCCAAAACTAAATGTCTGACCCATTTCTGTGCATCATCAATGAGACAAATACTAGAGGAGATGAAAATGTCCCAAACTGTTGCTTTGATTTATTTAAATGATGCCTCTGTTGTTATCACAAGTAAAAACAAGTGAAGAAGCAGGAAGTGACATGACTTATCTCAGCTGTTTGGCTCCCAAAAGAGCTAATTAGAGCTAACGCTCTTATTTTGAAAGACAGCTACCTAATAAACAGCTCTAAACTCAGAGCCAGAGCGGCGTAACCCGAGCTCTGACCGCAGCGTGTTCACTTCCAGTTCATGTCTATGATGAATAAACGCACCAGCGTCTGGCCAAGTCACATTCCTGTCCACACCGTTTTTCCAAACGTGCGTCAGCTCATGAATGCAAACAGGCTGAGTGAGAACAGGAGCCCATCATTCAGTAGAGAAATACCTCAAAGTTAGAATCAGCCAGTGCACTCACACAGGAAACTCCGCTCAGACTTTCAGTGTTTCATGCCACCATCTTGTTTTCTGACCACCTCTTTTTTCTGTCTTGTTTGCTGCAGGGTCCCAAGCGTCCATCAGGCGTGTGTGAGAGAGAACCAGCGGGAAGAGCCAAAGATCTGGATTCTTCTGTCAGCTTGAGGGAATTGTAATTAGAGAGTCATGCATGCACTTTAACACTCTAAGCCAATGAGATCCACCTAAAAGACCAAAGGTTCTTATTAAATGATGCTTTTATGAGAAGCTTTGATTTATACAAGAGAGGAAATAGTTTTGCTGTGTTTTCAATATTATTTTCCTCATCCGTATCTTTACACTTTACGTTTCATGTTTTATTAACTTTAAAAGCAGCTTTATTGGATTTATTTACATGAAACTATTTTTATAAGTCATCTTTTTCTTGGAAGATTTCCCTCTCGTTAAATAATGGACAAATAAAATAAACAGCTCATAAAGACATCTATGAAAGCCTCAGCTTCGGGATTCATCCTCTCTTTTATCTTTGAACCTTTCCCCTCAGTGAAGTAGTTTGGTAGTTTACGACTAGTTTACGCTAACTTGTGATGGGGCAGCTGATAACGACGACAGTGACATCAAACGTCAGAAAAGTCAAGATAAAGTTTGAACTTTTAGAACAGACAATAAACGTCCAGAAGCGCCTCGTTTGACAGAAACTCTGAATGACTGAGTTATGGTGATGAAGCGTAATGATGGTGTAAACAGGTCAGCAGCCAGTTTTATAGATAAGCAGAGATGTCTTCATCTTTGGAGCGAACTCCACAGAGAAACACGCAGCCTGCTTCATTCAGATAAGAGAAACTTTCATCCCTTATGACTGCAAATCCAAGAAATAAGTCATCGCACACACGCACGCACGCACGCACGCAGTGTTTTCAATACTTTCTTTTTAGGATGACCACAGCTCGCTTGGCATGAGCACGTTGTCATGGATGTTGCATCAATCGTACGTGACTCCTGTGAGCTGAATGTTCAGAAGTTGTTCTGCGGGATTCTCCTCTCACACATCTGCTTCGTGTTAGGGCCTTGAGGCCACCACAGCAGGGCCTGATGGTCTCCCTCAGTGGGGGATGGCAGGAGGAGGCCTGTTCACCAGAACACACACCAGCAAGCTGCAAACTTTTTTTGTTTAAGCAGCTTAATTACAATAAGCTGGATTTAGCAATAGCTTCTTAGCACTTCTATGCCCTCCCCCCCAATAAAAGAAAGAAAACTTTTTTCAGTTAATTAGTACCTTTTATTTTAAATAATTACTTTTATTTTGCACTTTCGTTTAGTGCTGCAGACTGTTTTAATTGCTTATAGCATTAGATTCAGATCCACAAAGCGCTCCAAAAATTTGTAAAAGTGAAAATTAAATAAGAATAAAATGCAAAGTAAAACAGCAATAGTTTAAAAAGGAGGCGCAATTAACTTAATGATGATTTTTTTTTTTGGGGGGGGGGGGAATATTGAAAAAAGAAATGGTTACAGCTGAGTTATCACAGAGAAGAGTTACAGTTACAGATATCCTCTGGTGAGCTTTGGCATCTAACCAGCATGTCATGGATAAAGTGAGTTACTTGCTAATATTGTTCCTAATTTGAGCTGCATCATCATCTCAATTCCACCCCAACAACCTCACTGGTCCTGCGGATGAGTTTATTCTCCACCCTCTGTCTGCTGCCTCACCATGCCACAATATGAAGGACAACACTGGCCACTACTGACTCATAAAACTTTCATTTACTGTACACACAAAACAAATGACATGTACACATCTCCTCCTAGTCCAGTCAAACTCTCACTTGTCTATCACTCACCTACCAACTAGACCGTTTCAGAAGATAATGTGGAAGGTGCTGATTGATGGAGCTACTGCCCAAAACATGCAGCAGCTTTCCTTTATAGTAATGCTAGCCTTTGAACAAAGTGTGAAGACTATCAAGATCAACAGAAATGTTAAAGCCGCTGTCAGAGGCTCATTGGGGTCACCACAGTAACCACACACCTTTGTCTTCTACTCCCTGACAGAAGTGAACCCAAACGTGGCAAAGGGGTCTAATGGTGGCACATGTGTCTGTAGTATTTGATGAAGAAGATCGAATCATTTAAAAAGACCCTTCAGTTTTAGTTTGGATAAGAAAAGTCCATAGTTCAAGGGTGAAAACTGCCATCTGGGAGATTTGATATATAGCTGCCAGTCCTGTAGCAATGAGATTCATAATGAGTGAAATAAGTATCTAGTATGATGTGTAGGACATAAAAAGAGTTTATTTACAAACATTTTAGAAAGTTTGGATAGCTCAAATACTAGAGTGACATCACCACACTTTATTGTAAAATCTCATTTAAGAAAAATAATAAAACTTAAGGGGTCCTAGTATTAGAAACTGCATTTAACTCTTTGTTGTTGTTAAAAAAGGCAGCTTGGGATGTCTAATGTAGCAATGTGTGTCTGTGCCCGAGTTCTGCTAACGCTAGCCCGAGCAAACACTAGCCCGAGCTATCACTAGCCCGAGCAAACACTAGCCCGAGCTATCACTAGCCCGAGCAAACACTAGCCCGTGCTATCACTAGCCCGAGCTACTGCTAACACTAGCCCGAGCTACTGCTAATGCTAGCCCGAGCTTCTGCTAAGGCTAGCACAAGCAAACACTAGCCTGAGCTATCAATAGCCCTAGCTACTCCTAACGCTAGTGAGCTACTGCTAATACTAGCATGAGCTACTGCTAACGCTATCCCAAGCTAATGCTAATGCTAGCCCGAGCTTCTGTTAAAGCTAGTCCAAGCTAACACTAGCCCGAGCTATCACTAGCCCGAGCTACTCCTAACACTAGTGAGCTACTGCTAATACTAGCCTGAGCTACTGCTAACGCTAGCCCGAGCTACTGATAACGCTAGCCCGAGCTTCTGCTAAAGCTAGCCCAAGCTAACACTAGCCCGAGCTACTGCTAACGCTAGCCTGAGCTATTGCTAATGCTAGCCTGAGCTACCGCTAATGCTAGCCCAAGCTACTGCTAATGCTAGCCTAAGCTTCTGCTAACACTAGCCCGAGCTAACACTAGCCTGAGTCTGCTAACACTAGCCTGAGCTAACACTAGCCCATGCTACTGCTAATGCTAGCCTGAGCTACTGCTAACGCTAGCCCGAGCTAAGACTAGCCCGAACTAATACTAGCCTGAGCTTCTGCTAATGCTAGCCCGAGCTTCTGCTAACTCTAACCTGAGCTACTGCTAATACTAGCCCGAGCTACTGCTAACGGTAGCCCAAGCTACTGCTAATGTCCTTGTTGGACGAGAGAAAAACTACAAAGTAGAATGTGGAGCACACATGTAACGTTTCAGGATCAACTGGGAATAACCAGACTTCGAATACATATCAGATAGCTCCATCGCTTGCCTGTTGAGTTTTCCTGATACTGTACACGGCTGTACAGAAAGTTTCTAGCTTCACGTAGCGTCATAGATCCATCAGGGTTAACAGTCAGCACACAGCTCATTTTATATTCATGTGCAGGTCAAGTGGGTGCGGTCAACCAGTCTTTCCATCGTAGGGCTTTATTATGGGATTGTGTTTGAACATTTAGCAAGGGTCCTGGCTCATGTGAGACCCAACAAAGTTTCATATGCTATACAAGGACAAAGAACAGTTTCCAGTAGAAAGTTGTTCTGTAACCCAGCTAGGATTTCAGCTAGGATTGTGTTAAAACCAAAACAGGAATCAAAATGTCACTTTAGCCATTCGGAATCCAACCGTCTGTGAAACCTTTAAACTTTTACCGAAGTCTTTAACATAAAGTAGGCCTGAACTGTAGAGCTCCAAAGAAAGCTGGGTTTTCTTACTCGTTTTGCTAAAACCCCCTTGTATATGTGGTAATTGTCTACAATTTCTTTAAAATTTTGTTGCTACTGTTTGGTGTTCTTACACAAAAAGCTATGGCACGCTTTCCTGATCAAGTCACATGTTTTGATGTATTTGTTTGTCTGAGTTTCTCCAAAGCTGCAGGTAGAGGAGCTAAATAAAAATCAGGTAAATCTACGTGTAAGATGTAGCATCTTTAAGAAATTCAGATTCTTACCCAATACTTTGATCTTTGGACTCTTGAAGCATTAAACTGAAACCACGAACTTTCTGATTAGAAAATAAAAACTACTTCCTCCTGAGCCACACCAGCTCAGCACCTTGCCTAAGGACACACCTGGAGACGTCAGAGTTAAACTGTTGAACTCATGATTACTTGATGGCCTCCTGCATTTCTTCAAGAACGTCTGTAATCAGATTTCATTTTTTTGATCACCTGATCCAACCTCACACCTGTATTCTATAGACTTACACACACCACGCCTCTCTCTCCTCTCCACCCTCTTAACTGTAAATCATCCCCAGATGTTGATCTGGACTCAGTCAGATAATGCAGCAGAACCCCTCTACTAATGTTTTCCTTACAATCAGCCATCTCTTGTGTGACTGACACACCCTCACCCCTACAGGGATGTCGGGTTGATTTCAGTGTCTGCTATTAATGATGCTTGTTGTTTGGATAAGAGATGCTGTAAATGAAGTTGACTTTTAGTAATAAAGGCTGCTGGTTAATATTATCTTATCACCTGTTTTACTGTCTTGTTCCCTGGAGAAGCAATTTAGAAAATTCCACTGGTTAATGAAGGAACAGGACAAAAATGAAATCCTATGTCTGTTGTTATTTGCCCTAAACCCTCTTTTTACCTGTATGTGTTCAGGAGGGAATCCCATGGAGGTGACCCTGACACACACAGGCTTTTACACTCCCGTTTCAGATAAAGCTCATACGATGGCTCTCAGAGCCGACCTTTATCCACATTAAGACTTTACAACAGCTCGTCAGACTTTTACCAGCTCATGTAAACCTGGATCTGTGAGGGAGTGGAAAAGACGTGGCTTCTGGTAAACTAGCTAGCGTAGTTCATTAAAAGGGTGTGAGGATTTAAAGTTGTTGCTTGGTTGTTAAGGAAGCAGTTTGGACTGACTCATTTATTTTTTTGAACACGTGTGAGTAAGTGAGGGCATTGTGTCACACTGTGGAGGTGATCCTGCTGTTTGTTTGCGTGAATGGTCACTGACTGGGCGGCACATCGGTCACCAACCATGCTTGAGCTTTTGTTTGGGTTTCTGGGGGGAATGACAAGGGGGGGGTAAGCTGTCACCTTGTGTCAGATCCAGGCAGAGAAAAATCATTACATCATGACTGTTGGGGTACCCCACCCTCCGCTCTCTGAGTTCCCTTTTCCAAGTGTGTCTCCACCCACTGAGTGTGTGTGTGTGTGTGTGTGTGTGTGGTTTAGTGTTACTGATGGTCATTGTGACCCATCTGTGTATTGTGTTTCACGTCTCTTACAGACTCAAGACTGAAGACTTGTAGTTCTTCTCTGTTCTCCTCGACTTTCATTTTGTGTTTTAAAATCTAACCGCTTGTTCTTCTGCAACCGATACCTTTTGGAGTCGGCCTGATTCAAGAAGCCGCTACAGCTAATGGAAATGGCTAAAACTCAAGATTTTCTTGATTTGCATGAGAGTCCATCGCATCACAGAGTTCAACATATCCCAACTGTAACCCAGTTTCTTCTGAACATGAAATGATTTTGGTTTAGAACTTCAGCATGAACAGTGGTTCCCCTCAGGAACACCAGGCCAAAAACATGTTAGGTAACTTGTAAGTCACTTTGAAAAAAAAAAAGCTTCTTTAAAATGAATAAACATGAACTTATAGTTTTAGGCAGGTGTGAAAATATGCTATAAACGAGGAATGCTTTCAGAAATATAAATACTGATTGTGTGAAAGTGTAAAGAAGAACCAGAAGTCCTGGAAGTGATGGTGTGACTTTTGTTGAATCAATAAAGTTAAAGTCCCAAGTATTCATCACACACTGGTGAAATTACATCTCCGCATTTGACCCATCCCCATGGTGGGGAGCGGTGAGCTGCAGCTGTGGCCGCGCTCAGGAACTATTTGGTGGTTTAACCCCCCAATCCAACCCCTTAGTGCTGAGTGTCAAGCGAGGAGGCATTGGGTCCCATTTTTTCAAAGTCTTTGGTATGACCCGACTGGGAATTGAACCCTGATCTCCCAGTCCCGGGGCGGACACTCATACCACTAGGCCACCGGAGCTGTGTAAAAGCAATCTCTCAGACAACAGGACTAATTATATTGTTCATTATGACCATAACTGGATGAACGAGTTGTCATTAGGAGGTTTGTGGTCTACTGCTGCAAAAATAGCTATAAAATAGTACTCATGTTTTTAATTTTAAATAAAATTAGGCTGAGGCCGCTTTAGTCTATCATGATTGCAGCTTTATGACTCTGTTCTTTACCCCAACAGCTCACCATCATCACATATGACCTCTGACCCTACAACATGTTTGGGAAGCCTTTCCACATGCTCAGATCTTCACGTTTACTACAAATGCAAACAAACAGGGTAATGAAATGTTACTAGTTCTGCAAATGAGTCACTGGAAAGCTGACATTATGGGATGTTTCCTGATTCCTGAACTAATAATAATTATGCTAGAAAAAAAATCATGTTATGTTAGTTATGTAATATCCTAATTTTTATGCTTTTCTTTCCTTTCTTCGGTCTACCATCATTGGGATTCTGGTAAACAGCGTTTTATTGGTTGAATTTACTTAATTTACCCAAGAGAAACAGAACGTTTTGGGTGGTTAAGTGGCTCATAGATGACAGTGGAAATTCTAATAGATAAAATATGTAAACAACCAATGACGTTGGAAACAAAAAACAGTCTTGTCACAAAACAGATGTTTTCTTGATTTCATATATATATATACCGGTATATATATATGAAGTCTTTTTTTTACTTTTACAAGATAAATGAAGAGGTCGGCATAACAGTGCATGAGTCCAAACAAGGCACGTTCTTTCACTTTAGTAGCTGTTAGCAGAGCAAGGCTACTTTGTTGTGTGTCACAGTAAAAATCGGCGTACCGGAAACTCATGCAAATTAAGGTTCCGCCTGCTTGAAATTCAAGCTGTAATTAAATGCGTTAATTTATTTTAACGCGTAATTTTTGTCTAATTAATTAATCATAATTAACGTGTTAAAGTCTCACCCCTAAAATATATATATGTTGTCCTAATTAGTAAAATATTTAAACAACCAAGGAAACAGTTGTTAGTACATAACCAGTTTTGTCTTTGATGACTTTTCCCCCTAAACTCGTTTGTCCTTTCAGCTTTTTTGAGAAGATGACAAAAATGTTGCATTATTCACCAGAACGTACTCATTACAACTGTTTTGTAATTCCAACTTCCTCATGACACCTAAAGTGAAACTGGTTAGAAACCCAGCAGCCATCCTGACACCAACGTTGATCGTAGTGCTCCACCTTCTGGCCAGAAACTGGAAGTGTGCTCAGACCCATCCAACACCAGATGTTTTTTCCCCTGTAATGGAAAATTAATCAATACAGTAAGTGCTGTTTACTATAAATAAAACTGAAAGATCACCTCATTTTTACAACTAAATCATATGTTGACCCACATTAATGTCAAAATAACAGTTTAAAAGGCAAACAGACTTTAACAATTACTATACAGATAAAACCTTCCAAAAGTTTAAATACTACTCCTAAATAGGCAGCACTGATTTACACTCAAATACTTCAGATTGGCTGATGAACACTCACATGTCTGTGAAATAATAAAATGAACACCAGGTTTATTTGTTATGATTATATTTATTAGGATGTCAGTGGGAGAATCTCTCCCTTGTGCAATTACTTGGCAGAATTAAACTTTTTCCAGCAATCCAGCAAAGTTCTTAGGCATGAGAAACCTGAAATGTAAACTGATCACTAAAATGCCAATGTTTTAGTTTGTTTAGCAGTACTGCAGTCATATAATGTTGTGCCATAAACCACAAATCACATTGTACTACCAGCGGAACAAAAAGCTGACTCGAGGCAGGACAATATGAACAAAAGTGAATTAAAACATTTTTTTATAAAAATCATTTCTAAACAAGTCATTTTAAAGTATAATAAGATGCTTTCACATAATAAAAAACAATGTTGGAATCCAAAATCAAACACGCTGCAAGTTTAGGCACGTTATCAGTCACACACTAAACTAGCCTCAGCATGCTGACAGCAACAAGCACTACACAACAATAAACACATCAGCTTATTTAAACGTAGAATTATAAAAGTAAAAACGAGGCAGGCATCTGAGCATTAAGAACTGAAATATTTTGTCAGTGTTAGCATGAAGTGCAATGCTAAAATAAGTAAAGTTTACAAAAGTCTGACAAGATATTGCCATCTACTGCAGATGAAGGGATGAGGACAGCAAAGCAAATGAGCCCATCAAATGGTGCCATTATGTTACAAATCATCTCCAGGTGTGACAAAATCTTTGTTTTTAATTGGACCTTTGATTTGTCAGCAAACCTATTTAAAGGGTAGAACAGGTCTGCTGGGAGGAGCAAGAGTACAACATCCGTGAAGCTGATGGGCTGAAGGTGGTCCTTGTTCCTCCCAGCTTCAGGGAATCGGTGCTAAATTAGACGGGAAGGAGGAGACGACTGGGAAGCACAGGAGCAACCAGATGCATGAAAGAAAATAAAAAGGAGGACAGCTGGTCTTTCTTCAAAAGCCTGAAGGTGTTAAAACATTCATGTCCCGAGGTTTAAGTTTGTGTGGTCGCGGCGAAACCCGCTTGGGATCCACGCCTGAGATTTCAATCTTGGGGGCCATGAATTGGGCAGGGTCCTCCACCTTAAGGTTGATCTGGGGGTTGGTGCCGTCCATGGTGGAGGACTTCTGCAGACCGAAGTAGGACTGCAGCGAGAAGCCTGCAGGAGAGAGGTGTGATATAGAAAGTTAATAACCTAAATATTCTGTGCTCAAGAGAAAAGCTTGCTTTTGTTGCAGAGAAAGACTAGTTTTACCATCTCTCTTTGCACTAAAGAGCCAGTGACATCATGTTTGACTATTAATTCAAGCCTGACAAGTGTTATTTTGTTTTTCGATAGAGTTTAATTGAAGATTGCAGAATCAGCACAGCTCCACCTTAATAATCCACCTTAACACTTGTCAAATGCAAACAACATTCAGTCTTAACCAGGACTGCTGTGACTAGAAATTGTTTTATTGCACAAATGAATCATTCCAAATAATAAAAAAAGTAAAACTGCACCTTTAAACTCCTCACCTGTGCTGGTTTCAGAGCCAGGATCCGTAGGAGACTTGGGTACCACAGACCGAGTCCCAAAAAAGTTCCACCTATCTAATCCTCCTCCTCCTCCCTCATTTCCTCCCATGCCTGTGCTCAGGTTTGGTTTGTTGGGCTCTAGAGATGCAAGGTAAGGTGCTGGATTCAACCAGTTCCTGTAACTCAAACAACAAAAAGAAAGCTATGTGAGAATGCTCTTCCTGGACTTCAGCTCTGCATTCAACTACATCATCCCTGAGATCCTGGTCCAAAAACTGTCCCACCTGGGACTTTCCACCCCCATCTGCCTCTGGATTAAGAACTTCCTGACAAATAGACCACAGTCTGTCAGACTCGACCCCCACCTGTCCAGCACCATCACACTTAGTACCGGCTCTCCACAAGGCTGTGTTCTGAGTCCCCTCCTGTTCACTCTCTACACATCCGACTGTTCCCCGACCCATCTCTCAAACACCATCATAAAGTTTGCGGATGATACCCCAGTGGTTGGACTCATCTCAAGGTGTGATGAGTCGGACTACAGAGATGAGGTCAACAGACTGACTGCCTGGTGTTCAGTAAACAACCTCCAGCTGAACACCACAAAAACCAAAGAACTCATCCTGGACTTCAGGAAGGGCAGAGCAGACCCGGCCCCACTCTACATCCATGGGGACTGCGTGGAGAGGGTACGCTCCATGAAGTTTCTGGGTGTGCAGATCTCTGACGATCTCTCCTGGACTGCAAATACTAAAAAAACTACTAAAAAAAAGGCCCAGCAGCGTCTCCACTTCCTGCGAGTGCTCAGGAGGAACGAGCTGGAGGAGAGGCTGATGGTGACATTCTACAGAGCCACCATAGAGAGCGTCCTAGCGTACGGCATCACAACATGGTACGCAGGGTGCTCAGCTGCAGACAGGAAAGTACTGCAGAGGGTCATCAGCACAGCCCAGAAGATCACTGGCTGCTCTCAGCCCAGCCTGGAGGACATTGCCAACTCCCGCTACCTCAGTAGAGCAAGCAATATCATCAAAGACCACTCTCACCCCAGTAACCATCTGTTTGACCTGTTACCATCAGGCCGACGGTACAGGTCACATAAAACCAGGACAAATAGATTCAGAGATAGCTTCTTTCCCAGAGCTATCACCGTAGCAAACAACCACAAAACCAGATGAACCTGTTAACCCGAACCCCACATTTACCGTCTAATATTGATAAAGTGCAATAATATTTATATGTGCTCTCTCAGTTTCACTCAATATGCAAATACTCTGCACACAATAGGGACCTGCAATGCTGCTACTCTATATTTTTGTACATATTACTGTTGATTTTACATTTATTTGATTGAAATTGATTTGATTGATTGTGTTGATTTTACATTTATCCTGCACCAAATGGAGTGGCACTCCAATTTCGCTGTGCCCTGTACAACGACAATAAAGTGTATTCTGATTCTGAAAAAGCAAAATATAAACATAGATTTAGAACAGCCACAATTACCATAACACAGAGATTTCTATTTGCACATTAAAAGAAACATTTAATACACACCTGCGATTAAGAGTTGGTGATGAGTGGGGACTAACGCTGGGGGTAACAGAGGGGGTGACAGAAGGGGTGCCACTGGGGGTAGATTGTGCAGATGTTAAGAGCCTGTCCTCCTTCAAGTCCCCACTTGGCATTCTCAACTTCTGCTGACAGAAAACAGAAAAAAATTCACTGAAGAAACCATGTTACTGGCTCGGCACATGTCTGTGACATAGAACATGATAATGAAACAGTTTTTAGATGTGCCAACATGCTGAGGAAAGGTGCAGCATTGATGTTACTTAAAGAACAAACATTCATAGTTACATAATGCAAATGGTCATCAGTGTCAAGCTGACCTCAGATCAAAATGAAAAGTGTGTGACGGATCATGCTGCTGTGTCATGCGGGATAACCAAACTGACTTAAACAATAACATGTAGATAATATTAAACTCACTGAAGAAAAGCTAGCCTTCCCTCTACACCAGCTAAGCAAACAATACCAGCTGCACTGTACTGGTTTTTATCTGGGATTAGGAAAAAACCAATACATTTACACGTCTTCGTGATTTAGGCGTTTGTCACAATGACTGGAATTTGGCATTTTTAAGTTTACATTAAACGTTTTAATCATACAAAGATTATACAGCTTGATTTTTGCTCAAGGTCAGTGGCGTTTTCGTTCTCCTCACAGCACAACCCCCATGAAGTGGGTGAGTAAACTGTTAGATAACGACACTGTAATTCATCAAGTTACAAAGCTGAAAGGAGAGTAAAAATAAATAAATATTCAAAGTGAAAGAAAAATATTAAATCCTGGCATACTGCATGCGCCACATGCAAGGGTCTTCTCTTTGTTATTACCAAATTATTAACAGACGTTTTAAAGCATGAAAACGACGTAGTATTGCTACGGAAACAAAAACAAATTGATCGCAGGTCCAAGTTAAATGTTAGCATATTTAAACTCGTCTACCGACGTGTCAGTCTTTGAACTAAACAATAGTAGGAGGTGTTTTTGCCCCGTGGCTTAAGCTGGTTGACGTTAGCCAACATCTGGCCGATGTTATGCTAATTGCGGCTACGCGTTCACGATGAACGAACGGATTATACACACGGCAACTAAAGAATCGTTAGGAAGCTACCTAATGTCTATGCTTTTTCTTTATCAAACCCTGTCGCGAGTTTTACTAAAGCTGGCTGCTAACTACAAGGTTACGGTGCGATGCTTTCTCCAGTTAGCTCTGATCTTAGCATTGCTAGTTAGCTTATCAAGCTACAATGCTAGCGGCCTTCTATTTGAAAACAATAATACAAGCTAGAGACCAAACAAACCAACACCACCTACACAGACCTTTTAATGATAAGCTTTCTTTGGCGTCTCAGTTCGATGGCGGTCTTCTTTTTATCCATAATTAGTAGTTTCAGTAACAAATGTTTCTTGAAAACCCCGATCCCGTCAGTGAAGTCACAGAAGTGGGTCTTATTTTGTTAGGAGCTTTGTGATTGGTCCTTCTCAGAAGGGAAATTCGGTTCGTGGAAGGCAGTTGCCTGGCAACAGTACTGATAGGACTAAAGCACAGAACGCGTTACGTAATTTGTTTACCAAAATGTTGGATGTTTTGCTCGCTAGTACTGCTATAGAACAGTT
Source organism: Aphyosemion australe (assembly GCA_006937985.1). Taxonomy (NCBI): domain Eukaryota; kingdom Metazoa; phylum Chordata; class Actinopteri; order Cyprinodontiformes; family Nothobranchiidae; genus Aphyosemion; species Aphyosemion australe. The sequence continues at coordinate 143,483 of SSNS01000240.1, read as the reverse complement.
TATTGGTTTACTACTAAGAGCATTTTTTTTTTTTACAAAGTTAAACAAGTTGATTAAGCATAAGAATCAAAATAATAATAAATAATTAGCATTTTAACATAAAAACAATGTGAAACTCAGTTATTTAGCTGTAAACCTGAGCTCGGAGTTGTAAACTGGTCGAATCTGTGCAGAAAATCAAACTGCTTTTATACCCCCCCCCCCCCCACACACACACACACACACACACAGGGTATGAATATTTATAAACAGTTTCAGAGCAACTTTTCTTATTTTCAGCATGGCAGCGGTGGCAATGAGGCATGGCACTTTCAAATAAAAATTATTCTTCCTGTTGGAGAAAGGTAACTAGTCCTGAGAAAGTTCCCTGAGAATAAACCCAAAAGGGGATGTGGATGTGATGAAAGTCAGACCCCAAACCTGGCCTTTCCTCATATCCCACCACAGCTCCCATCTGTAGGTACTTACTGGCTGTTTGCCATCAGCTAGTCGGTGAAGAAGGGTCTCTTCGGCTGAGAGGCCCTTGTGGGGTGAATACACCGTCTCTGTCAGTCCTGCTTGGTGCTCAAACTTTTGGAGGTTTTCCTGCGTTTGCTCTTAGTTGAGAAAACAAAGACATTTAGTTCACGTCTTAATGTGCATAGTTCAATTACAGTGTCACAGATGCTCTTGAAATAGACTTTTCTGCCATTTAGAAGAGTTTGTGTGTAAATGTTTTAAATGATAACTATCGCCCCTGACCTTCCTGAGCAACCTGTGTGGAGAAACGCTGTAAAATGTGTTATTTAAAAACACTCCAATCTAGAGATTCACCCAAATAATCAGTGTAAGAGTGTAACTGGACAATATCCAGCATGATCAATGAAAATGGTTACTGGCCAAAGTGAAACTCAAACAGAAGATGTTTTTTCTTCTTCTTTTTTTTGGTCAGTGAACACACCATCGCCAAGTGGTAATGAAAATATCTCACATTTCCCCCAGTCTATGAACCCTCCTTATTGGTAATAGTAGATCTTCTGCTCTGACATTTTTCCTCCCAGAATCATGTTTCTAAAGGTTAGGCCTGGGACGATAACAAATTTTGCTGGACGATATGTTGTCCAACAAATTATTGACGATAAACGATATTATTGTCGACATTATCGAGACCAAAATAACCACTTATGTAATGTTAATATATCATAATAATGCAAGTACATCCTTTAAAATGACCCTGTCTCTCCAAAACAATAAATACAATGGTCTATCCAGTGTCAACAACCTAACTGCACTTGAACGCTCTTGTCATCCAGCGTCTTTGGAGGCCAGAGACAAGGAAAACATATACACACAGGCACATGGCGATATATTGAGGCTGGAAAAATTATTGAGTTCATTTCCATCTATGTACGATATATTGACTTATTGATTATCGTCCCAGCCCTACTAAAGGTATTCAGAAATAAGCACATATAAAAAGGTAATGTTCTAATTCTAGTTATTTGAGATGAAATGGAACTGGCCAAAGTTAGAGTTAGAGTCAGAAAATGGTATCTGCTCTCAAAACCAGCATCAGTACAGCTCTACTAAAATCACCAAACTTTTACAGTACTTTATGTAAACAGTATAAAAACCTTTACAAAACCTGTAAATGTAGCATTACACGTTTATTTTAGCAGCAGTGTAAACACACTACTGCTGGACTTTACCCCTACACTCAACAGAGGAGCTCCATTTTCCTGCTGCTGGTGATAATCATGCTCGTATCAACTGTAATGCAAAGTTAACAGCTGTAAAAGGTTTTGTTGATAAAATAATGTTGCAAAAATCACAATAAAACGTTAGAAACTGGAGCCTTTAAGAAGCTATCTGAGCGAGGTCCTAATTATATTTACTCAGAAACAAAAATCAAATGTTCCCTCTACGGGTGTTTGGATTTCCTACTCATAATACTTACTTATCATAAGGGAAGTCATTAGTGTGGTGGCCTTGGCTTTCACAGCAGGCGTCGGGGACTTGGGTTGTGTTTGTACCTCTTGTGTCTGGAGTTTCTCACCGTTCTCACTCACCTAGCCACACACGTTTACAGCTTCAGTATTCATTTACTTGAAAGTTTTCAAGTTTACAGCTAACCCAACATGCACCCCCCACTGTCAAGGATCGGTCCAGGTGACCAGTCCTAAACAAGACCAAGTTAAAACCAGCAGGAAGCACCTCGACTGTGTTCCTGAACCTGTGCTGAGGGATGATGGGATGATCTTTCCAAAAGACATTGACTGTCATGTCTGAAGGGGGTGAATGCATGGGGGTGTCTATGTGCTCATCGTAGCGGATGTTGTGCCGAGTCGTTCCAATGGGACATGACAGGACCCCACAAAGGCCTGAGGGCATGCCAGACTCAAGTTCTAGATCAAAAATAAGAAAACAAATCAGCAGTGATTTATTTGGCTGTAATCTGATACGGATCATCACTCTGTTATCTAAACGTTGCCTCTATGATAGCAGTACCTGGTAGATCTGCTTGCCCCGAAGCCATGTTGACTCCAGATCAGAGATGTGTTTACCAGAATGAACACTGGAGGTTCACAATACACTCAACTTGACAATGGACTTAAACCTGCATCACATGACAGCGCGTTGAATAAAAACAACTGAAAGGGTAAACTGTCAACAAGCTGGTATCAGATAGGACTTTAGGTTAAAACATGAGAGGCTTTAATGGTTAAGTCAGATGATAAAGACATGTTGGATTTGCAGGACAGTGGGTGTCCTGTTTCTGCTCCAAATAGAAATGGAGGGTCTGGTTACTGCAGCAGGGTCATTAAATCTGTCTCCTCTCATCTGCAGAACAAAACTGCATTCAAGTGGGCTCATCTTTTACATAATGAGACATTATTCATGGATCCTCATCAGACCACTTTTTAATGAAAGGATTAAAATACCAGCCATCATCTATTAACTTTTTTATGTCAGAAATCGGATATTTGTGGTCTGTTTTAGGTCAGACTGTTTATTATTCAGCTGAGGGAAGCAGTGACGGTGACTTGCGAAATACAGGAAACCACCACTCAAGGATTTACCTCTGAAATATAACATTAACACACATTTTAATGCTGCAGCCTGATGGACGAGTCATTTATTAAAGTCCAGTCTTTTGCTGTTTGTTTTTACAGACAAGCCCGCTTTTTCCACGAGTTTTACTTTGAAGGGTTTACTCAGAATTTCACTCACCTCCGTTAAAAAGACGCGCTGGTCTCCGCGCTTCTTCGACGGCGTGTCTGATTGCAGCACCGAAAGCTGCATGTTTGCTCACTGATCACTTCATCCATGACTTTTGGACGTGCAAACAGCAGCAGACACGCAGCAGCTGCTGACCTGTCCTGTCCTGCAGCGATCCCAGCGGCGGAAGTGGCTGTCTGACGGTGAAGCCCCGTGGAATGTCTGGCTGCGAGACACGGAAGATAAAGACGCTGCTTTAGTGATGTTTTATTTATAATAATTCCAGGAGGATGGGTGTTTTATTTAAAAACCAGGTCGGGCACCTTCTGTCAGAGTACGGAGGAAGTTTAGATGTTTTTATATTTACTTTAAGGTCAGATTTTTGCAATGTAGGATACGATGTGCAGACGTATTCTGCTTTATAAATCAGTTAGAACGTTTTTGCGTTGCATAATGTGCCTCTACTACCCGTTTATGTTCATGCACTTTAATTTCTTAGTTCCCTTTCAGGACCTGTGGAAGTGCACTTCAACCCTCACCCCACCCAAGGTTCACTCCAAGGATAAAACACTCATACTGTTGAGCAGAGACCCTTTTATGGAGGAAACCAGATGACTACTAGGAAGTGTGTACAACACAGAAGAGCCTTTGTGTCTATAAACACAACCCTGGTTCACTCCCCTGGAGTTGCTTGTGTTTCAGCTTCAAGTGCAAAGTTTGTAAAGTGTGCATGCATTTTGGACAGCGTACATAGTTAAAGGGAAATGTGATTATGTTAACACCTACAGTGGTGTTATTTAGCCTAATATTCATCCCTGTGCATCATTTTCTGTTGCTCTTTTTATTTTGGCCACACTTAGATGTTTAAAAATCAGACACAGATAACCTGAGTAAATATAAAATGCAGTTTTTAATAGCTATCCAAACCAGCCTAATCCTATGTGAGAAAGCAAATGCCTCTCATTGGTAAATCATTAATTAATTGTGATTTATCACATGATTTTGAAAGCTGAGTTCAGGTTCACCAGTCACCCAGACCAAGAAATCACAATAGAACCCGTCTGACAACACGACGTAGGCCACGAGCAGCTCATCATGACCGTCTAAAGAAATTCACCAACAAATAACTGGAAACACATTCTAAGGAACTGCAGGTCTCCTTTGGTTATGGTTAAGGTCCATGAGAGAGTGTAAAGGCCAAAACCTCTGCAGACCAAAACAAATGCAAATATCCATAATATATGTACTTCCAAATAAATAAATAAATACATACATTTGGAACTCTCTGGAAGGTGTGTGTCCCGTTAAATCTGGTGTAAAACTAACACTGCATTTGAGAAAAATTACAAGATAGCAATAGTCAAACATGGTGGTGTTAGTGTGATGGTCTGCTTCAGGACCTGGACCACTTGCCTGTAACTGATGGAACCATGAATTCTGCTCTCTAGCAGAAACTCCTTAAACACTTCATTCATGCTATAAAAACCCTCCGTTTAATTAACCTTTATTTAGCCAGATGAGCTGATTGAGAACCCATTCTCATTTACAACGATGATCTGGCCAAGAGGCAGCAGCAACAGAGACACATAATTAGCTTTACACTAAACAACAACAGACAGAAAAGATAAAAACAAACAAGATAAAAATAAGATAAAACCAGTTAGACATAAAAGACTGATCTCATATACAATATGTGCAAGTGATAAAAACAGACTTAAAACAATCTTTAAGCACTCAGACGCAGGCACATGGATCAGAAACTATTGATCGTAATGAATAGATAATAGAACGTAGGTAGTGAGCTTTATGGATTTTTGCTTATTCCAGTCATTGGAAGCAGCAAACTGAAATGAGGAGCGGCCAAAGGAGGTGCGAGCTTTAGAAATATCCATAGAAGTTAAGTTACTGGGACTTAAATTCTACTGGTTTTTGGGAGTGATGAATAATGAGCTAAAAAGTTAACACTTTTAGCTATCACTTTCAAACTGGTTTCAGTGGTTCTTCGGCGAGAAGCTTGAACATCTTCCCACTGGACAGCACTCTAGCCCTCTGCTGACCAGAAACCGTACTTAACCATTTTTGGTTTGGGTAGGAACACCAGTGGGAGGTCTCTGCTTTACGGCAATAGCTGTGCCGGTAGCTAATATAAAAGCTAGCAGTTAGCTTTTTTTCAGTTTGCTGTCTGTCAACAAAAAGCACAAGAAGAAGAAGGGTTTTTCTTTTTTTTGTTGGTATCATGGCGGAGCCTGGAAGTAAAAGGAAGACAGAAATGTCTTTGGAGGTGAAGTAAAGAGCTAAAACCAGAGTGAACATCGGCACGGCCTACACTAGTTTGAGGGAGCTAAAGAAGACTGATGGTGACCTGGCTTTGTTGCTACTGGACTTGTAAGTAATATTTTTGTCCAACAGTGTGGATCTTTTTACTTCGTGGTTTATTTAGATTCAGCTGTCTTGTGTTAGCTGTTCGCGCTAGTTACAGCAGGCTGCAGCAGGGTTGTTTACAAAAGTTTTAATTCCACTTTCAAGTTGAAAGTAGGACCAGTAGGAGGGAGGAGTGGGAAACTAGTTAAGTGTTGCTTAGTGGTCAGTTACTTTTTTCAGGGTTAGGTAGCATTTTTAAATAAATTAAAAGAAAATGTGAAATCTGCCTTTTGTTTTTGCCCAGTATTTGTTTTTATTTTTTGCCTGTTGTATTTGCCAGTCTGCAACAGTTAAAGCAACATTCAGCAACTTTTACACCTTAAAATTATGCTTTTTTATAAAGTTTTTGCGTCATAGTATTATCTATTATGTTCATTTTCGTACCTGTGATAGTGTTGGGGGGTCCCACATCAGTTTACTGCACTATACAGCTTTTGAGCTTCGGCTAGCCGTGCTGCTAATGGCTAGGTAAGTAATAAATGATTTCACCAGGGTTATTGTGTTTGGTTGGACATAAAGTTGTTATACAGTCCTGATAAAACTATTTATTCAACGTGTGGAGGTGGAAAAGTTTGTTTTTGTTGTTTTGCCTTATATTAGGAATGTAAACATGCCTCTTATGCCCCAGAGAGAGATTTAATGTTACGACAGTGACGTTACACAGCAAGCCTCTAGAGGGCGACAGAGACCATATAACTGCAAAGTTGCGGAATGCTGCTTTAAGTGACAAAATCCAAAACAAAACCTGTAAGTGAGATATTACTTTTTCACAAAACTGTACGTGTATTCATGTAGTTTCACAGCCACTAACTCTTTGACTCACTGGCTCAATGGCACACAGGCGACCTCAAAGTCTCAAACTCAAATATCCCAATTGCTTCTATCCAGAACTGAGAAATAATAACAGGTGAAGCATTTTGCTCTTGCTTTCAGTTTAAACACTTCCTGCTTTTTCTACATTCGTGGGAAAGGGAATGATTTTTTTAGACACGTTCTGATTCTGTCCCAAACTCATCCTTGCATTTATTTTTAGCCTGATCTATTTAAATCTTTATGATGTTCAAAATGAAAAGTCTCCAGTGTATCCAGGGTGCTTGAGAGAGTTCTGATGAGAATCAGAAGGGGGCGGGCTAGTAGTTAATATTCCTGCGTGATAATGTGAATGTATTGCTGTGGTCTAAGGCCACCTTTTATCTTTAAACCATAGAAATAAAACATTTCTTCACACTGACAGTACTCTGCCTGCTGTTTTTGTCTCTGCAGGACAAGTTAAATGTTTGAAAATGAGTTTAATGCCACAGTTACCGTGGGGTTATCTATTTTAACAAACGAAACAGCCCAGAGAGCTATACCAGTAAAATGGAACAGTGTTTATGTGTGTTTGCAGGTGTGAAGGTCATCAGCCAATCAGACAGCTGATCTGACCCCACCCCCATCTGCGTTGAGTACACGGCTCTGACGTCACTTGTGCACAACCTTTAAAGTTCAACTCCTGATATTAAATACTCAGAAAACACATGAGACCACTCTATTTAAGAGGTGACGTAATGCTGAGTAAACATCTTGCGTTTGCAGCTTTGATCCACAGGGAAGCAGTGTTGCTAAGATCAAAAGCTGTTTCAGGCCCAGAACAGAACACGACTGGTCAATTCTGTCTTCATTTAAATCATATTTTATTACAAAAAAGCTTCAGAACTGCACAATAATTAACAACATAAACATTCTACAACCAAACATAAACATAAAGACACTGTAGGTTTTACGAGGTGTAGCTGCACACGAGTTTAAATACAAGATAAATAGGTCAAAAATCTGTTGTTTCAAATTGATGTTTGTTTAAGGTGCGTTTGTTGAGTTTGTGATGCACTGGTGGCCTGTCCTGGCTCCAGCCAGCTCCTCGTGACTCTAAACAGGACTATGTGGGTCCAGAGAATGGACGGAGGTGTTGAGAGATCAGAGGAAACGTGAGACTCAATCGGAGGAAACGTGAGACTCAATCACAGAATGAAGAGGAGACTCAGACGCGGGTGGACGGGTTGCTGCTTGTAGTGGAAGTGACTCTAGTAGGTTTGGAGGTGGAGGGTTTCTTCCTGGAGATGACAGCAAAGGAAACAGATTTAATTCCACTCAAACTTTAAAACAAGTAATTAGTTGACCAGCGTATTGATGCTGAGGCTTTTTAAACTCACATGATGCCAGACAGAATCCTTTTCACAATCTTCAACTCAGGGTTCAGGCAGTAGCGATAGCCGTTCTGACTGGTGACACTGTTGGGTTGGAAAACGCTGGTTAGTTTATGAAATGTTCATCAAAAACACGCAAAACCTCAAAGAAGACAGATTATTTGAAGTGATATTCTGCATTCAAAAGATAAAGAAGTTCTAAATCAATAGTCATATGATTTTCATTGTGTTGGTGGTTTTGGAGCCGCAGTAAGTCCAACTTACACAATCTCAACTTTGCTGCAAAAGACGGTTGAGTGGTAGATCTGGATGTCCTTTATTTCCGTTTTTGGCATGGTGCTATTCCTGACGCGCTGACACAGACAGTTCTGTCCTGCTTCGTTCACTAGGAGGGAAACAAAGGCACTTTATCTTCTGACCTCACAAATCCAAAAAGGCCACACCCTTCCATAGATCAGGATGATGGATCAGGATTATCAACTTACTCTGAGCTTTAGAGATGCAGGCCACGACGGCCAGCAGCAGAAACACCTTGATGATGGCAGACATAGCTGGTTTCTTCTTCAAGTGATAAATGACACCGGAGCAGAAGTCAAGTGATGCTGAAGGCGATCAAGCAGCAGATTAGTTTGGCAGGAGTGCTGTGAGTGGTAGAGGCAGAGGGTCATCTATATATACTGGTTTTGAGCCGCATACATCATCTTTCCTGTGACAAAGGGAAATTTTTCAGACTGGAAAGCGAAACCTGAAAAAAAAAAAAAAAACCACAAGAGAAAGAAAAGAACCCACAGGCTCATTGTGCTCTTCCTCAGTCGTGTTTCTTTTATTTTCTGTTTTGAAAAAAAAAAAAATATATATATATATATAAGTAAATGATGAGAAGGCAGAAAAATCCATATCTTGTGAAAAGCCATTAAACCAAAACCTAAATTATGACATTATAGAAAATAAATGAAATGGCTGCAGCACTGTTGAACTTGTTTAGTTATAAAATCTCATTACTTGACAACATGTGGCTCTCAGCAAAAATAATGTTATTATTATTTCCACTTTACCACATTATTAGACAAGAGTTCATCTTTGTAGTTCATCATGAAAGCCTTTCTCCAAAAATGTGTGAATTTTTACTTTAACAGCTATAAATGTGGGCTGAGGATCTTTGCAGCTCTGCATCTTTTTTCTTAAAGACAAAGGGCACCAGTGGTTAACACCTTTAGCAGCACAGAATCAAATGCACGAGTGCTCGGAAAAAGTGAAGGTATATTTTCCTTTTTGTTCCCCGGTGTAATAGTGTGATATTTCATGATGGCGTTCGAGGTGTAAGTCGTATTTTTATCTGATAAGGTTTGTTTCCTGAACAGCGGTTTGGTATCGACACTCTTGGTCTGATATGATCTCTTGTAGGTTTTTAGGGAAAGCGTTTGGTTTCAGTGAAATTCAGCAGGGCTGAAAATCTGAGTTGCAGTTTTATTTCCCCTTTCAGTTTTCTAAGCAATGTCACTTTTTTATTTCCTTCTCTTTTCTTTTTCAATCCGGCTCTTTCCTTTTGGAGGCCTGAAGATCACACATCTGTGGTGAAACAAAACCAAAATCTAAAAATAGCTTTAACGTGAAAGTCCTGTTTTCTTGTAAGGAGTTTAACTATGTCTAAGGAAGATAATCTGAGAACATGCAGACCATGTGTTATAGGGAGCAGCATTAGAATAAACTCAACATTCATCAAAGGATATTCACACATCTACTGTTTCACTGATGGTGGCAGAAATCATCTTCTTAGTCAGTAAAAGTTTCATTTGACTAAAACTCACGATTCAAGTCCCTGATTTGTTTTCATGTTCTCTCTACACCTCCTAATCACCCAACCATGCTCACCATGGACTACTTAATTGTTTCATGATTCAGACATAGCTCCTTCATGCAGACCAAACATAGCCTGTTCCAGTCAAACCAGGTCATCCAAGCCGTGCCAATTAAAGGGATTCTATGCTGTTTTGGCTTGCTTTTAGCACCCCCTAGTGTCCGTTGGTGAAAGCAAGAGTAAAACCTATCTCCTCGCCGTGCGTTCGTCTTTTTAACACCTTAATCTAACTGCTGAAATGTCTCCTCAGCCTTCATTAGTGTCTACAGGAGTGGTTCATCACTAAATCAAACAAATCAGCTGTGTTCATGATCTAAAACATGCAGGAAACATGCTGGAAGCAGACTGCAGTGCCAGGCATGTCAGCTCCATTTTACTAAGTCCACTCAGAGACTGGACCGCCACTCTGAAGTTGCAAGTGCGATATTCTGGCCACAGAGGGCGGTGGGGGTCTGAGTGACATTTCATTAACTCTGTAAAGGGTCATTTTAGCACATACTGGCTCAAGAACATGATTTAAAAATATGAAAAAGTTGCATAGTCAAGTTCAGGCAAGTATGCTGTGTTGTGTCAAGTGTTTCAAGCCGAGTAAAGTTAAACGATCGATGTGTTAAAACAAGTCAGTCAAACCAAATTCACCCTTAAACACGTTTTTATAATTCTCTTCATTCTGTGTGTTAGCTGGATCCTTGGGTCCAGCTCTCTTCAATGTGAAAAGATCTGCCAACTTAATAAACTTGACATAAATATCCAAGCTTAAACTGTCAGTGAACCTTCAATAAGGAAACCTTTTCACTTATAAAAGGACAAAAGATGTTGACAACACTGTTGCCAATCCATCCAAAGAGTAAAGGAGGATGATGATGTTGCCATAAAGCAACTCTAATCTCAGTAGTGTATAGTCATCCATGTGAAGACTATTTTTAGAGGTGTCATATTATGAGATTAATCGAGATTAATTAATTACAGCCACATTTAGTGCACTATTTTTTTAATTGAGTTAATCTAATTTTTAATCTATAACTTTACTGGGACTTTTCTAGCCTAACTGTTGGGATTTTTTATTTAATTTTTTATATTTCTTTTATGTAATTATATTTATATTTAACTATCATGCCATACCACATGTCAGAAGTGAGAGAGTGAGTGCTTAATGCTTTTTCAGCATTTTATTTTGTGATAAACTGTCAGTTTTGATATGCTAACTTACATCAGTGTAATCTACAGGTTTATTTTAATTTTAGATAAATGTTTTAGTAACAAGTTCTGTGATCACTATTTGCATTGCTCAAAAAAGCATTCCTTGATAACTTAGATTTTTCTATAAGGACCTGATGTTTTATTTTGAGTTTATAATTATTCAAGACTGACAAAAGAGCACAGTATTATTCTGCCTTGGTGATGTTAAAGGAAAGTTTAGAAGTCTGTTAAACAATAAATGACTTTATAAAGCCAGTTTTTTTGTTATATATTAATCTTTTAGTCTGACACAATAATGTAATGAATTTAAATAAAAATACATCAAAATGAGGGCTTTTCTCAGCCATTAGTAGGTGAGATTAAAAAAGAGATTAATTAGATTAATTAATTACATTTTATCATGACAGCACTAACTATTTTATAAACTTCCACATCACTGTCAGTTCCACATTAAACCATTTTAATACTGGGATTATTTGCCTCACTTAGCAACATCAGCAGCTAGCTGCAACACCTCAGATGCATTACGAGGCACATCCAGCAGGAGTACTAGCTTTTTTCTGCTAAAACTGATGTGTGAAAATCTGCTGTTTTTGTCACAACTCATGTTAATGTTACCTTTTCGTCCTAGAACGATCAAAGTGAAACTTACTAAACCCGTTTTTGATATTTTTATACATCCACATACCATCCAGTCTGCCTGATTGGAGGTCAATTGTCTTAGACGTTGATTGTGACCTAAACATTGAAATATCAAACCAAGTCCATCTATTCTAATTTGAGAAACGGGGTCTTCCATGGCGTTAACGAGAAGTAAAAGGGACTTTCATGCATTGCTTCATCCAGCAGAGTCTTGAAAAGTGTGATCATGTGGTCAGCAGGTGTGACTTAAGATAGTCACATGAACAACAGCGTAGGAGCTGAGAAAGTCCTAAACCTGAGCACTTATCAAAGGTTTTACAGTTTTTGTTTCTGTTCAGTGCACTCGTGATTCAACAGAATCTCATTCTGACACTCAGCACGTTTGAATATTTTATATCCTCTGCTGTTTAATATTTCATAGCTTTTGCATTTCAGGAGCTGTAGAGTGCTCCAACTCAGGCCGGTTCAACACAGCCTGTTCCTTTACAATCATGATGCAGGATATGAAAAGAGGGTCACTCTTCCATTCTGCTTCAAGTGAGTATTGGAAACTTATTTTTTTAACTGCTTTTCACCCTTTTGGTTGAGTGGGCATGTGCACTCCTGGAAACTGCCAGCCCAGATGTACAGCATGTTTCCCACTAAGAGAACCACGTGTTGTCACTCCGTGTAGGGGTTCTAGGAGGAACAAGTAACGTCAGCAGCATCTCTTCCGCTGTCATCGCCGTCTGTGCTCTTCAGAGCAGTTCCACTTCTCATTTTTGAATCTTCAGTGGAAAACGTAGGATGAACCTGAAAGTCATTTATCAGGGGAAGAGGGGTATCTATCTATCTATCTATCTATCTATCTATCTATCTATCTATCTATCTATCTATCTATCTATCTATCTATCTATCTATCTATCTATCTATCTATCTATCTATCTATCTATCTATCTATCTATCTATCTATCTATCTATCTATCTATCTATCTATCTATCTATCTATCTATCTATCTATCTATCTATCTATCTATCTAGTCACAAACCTACAGACTAGTTTCATTTGACATTTCAGGAATATTTCCATTAGTGTTTCCTCTGTGGCTGAAGCCTGGGTGAGATATGGGAACCCCCCTGGCTCAGAAATTATGCAAACAAGGAAGCGGCAAAAATTGCAGTACTCCCCTCATCCACTGGGGGTGGCTCCAGATGTGAGCAAATCCCCATTGACTCCCATGTTAAAAATGCCAACTTCACAGCTGAAAAAAAGATCTTTACAGCCTGGTTCAATTTTCCATTTTGTGTTTAATAGGTCTAGTTTATAGTCCTGACAACTCTGAGGGGGGTGGATTTTTTTTGTAACTCTTCCATTTAGGTGTAATTAAATGCTTGAAATTATGAATAATTAGATTTGATTGACAGGAAGCATGAGCGTCAGCGCAAGCGTCAGAGGTAGCTTCAGAGCTAGCATAAGCAGCTAGCTCCAAGGAAGGCCTCAGCCTCACGTTAATAGATGTTCGGCCATTTCGACTCTCTGAACTTTAGTTGTGTTTTCTGCGTGTTCGTGTTTGGATGTTAATCATGGAATTATTTGGACAAAGAGGGAAAGCTGTGGAATTGTTTGCACCAAGAGACCATCCAAGAAGTCTCTGCTTCATTTTTATCAGTAAGTAAAATTATATTTCTGTAATGGGTTGAAATATAACGTGTTCGTGGGGCTGGCTGGGTACTGTAACTCGAGCTAGGTAAACTAACCGAGGCTAGCTAGTGGAGGCTTCAGGACTTCACTGGTCCACCATGGTCAAAGATACACGAGGTCATCGCTGCAGAATGGAGGTTTGCCGAGTTTGGGCAACGTGACTCTCCTTTTAACAGCAGTGGCCTGCAATCAGAGATCTGCGAATGTGCCGCTTCATCCTTGCGGAGGCACGCAGTCCAGCATGGCGGGCACCCGGCCTCTCCTGTCTCCTGTCCGGCAAAAGCTGCTGAACAACAGCCGCACACTCCCTTCTCCCGAGGAAGCTGGGACGCGCGGCTGCTTGGCTACCGTCTGAGGCTGTGGTTGTAGCCTGTGGAACTCTCTGAGGGAGACTACAGAAACAATTGAGCTGTTTGAGCTGATCTCGTTACACTTTGGAGTCGCTCAACCGTGTTTCTCTCACTAAAAGTGCCCAAAATACTCCACTAGCTTCGAGTTGGCATGTAGCTAATGTCCGACTGACCTCCCCCGGAGTGGAGCATGAGCTTGCTTAAGCAGCCAGGGTGCACGGCTCCGATCGCAGCGTTCTGAGGCTCTGCTTGTATTTTTACAGTCCATATTACAGCTCAACAGACGACCAATGCTGCTGCCTCGCACGGAAGCCAGACAGCTGCGTTGTTCGCTGTCTCGGTGCTCCGTCTTAGCTTTGGGTGTTAGCTCAGTTTAGCTAGTTGCTACATTGGTTTTGTTATCGCCCACCCTCACTGGCCCACCCTCAGCTCCACCTCTTTTCCCATTTATGGATTGTCTGGGCGTGAAGAGGCGTGTGTCACGGCCACAATGAAGGCGGTGGGAACCTCCCATTTTGAATCATTTTGGATATTAATATCCAAATGGGCGGGCTATGTCCATAGATTTATATGTTGATGGTCCTCACACATTTCTATTTTTTTCTTTCAATAATAAAAAAAAAATACACATTATTTTGTGCCTGCACAAAATAAAAAATGTATCAGAGTGTCTTTAAACGGTCCTACTTATAACACAAAGCAAGTCTTCAGTGTTAGATTTTAATGATATATTTTAGTCCTCATCACAGTAAAAATGTTTTTTCCTGTTTCTGATCATCTCTGCTGTGAGGACACATTTTCCTGTCTGCTGCGGTAGGTGTGAAAAGCTGCTGCACGGGTTTGTCTCGCCGCCCCACGACACTAAACTTCATCTTCCTGTCACGCAGGAACAATAACCTAGAGCACTGACATTGGTGGGTTTCACATGTTAATGTTCATTTATGAGGTCTTCACTGTTTTAGAAGAAAGTGCTACAGTCAGCGGAACACTTGTGACAGATCTCTCAAAAAATATAATAAAAAAAAAATACCATTAGTAAAAAAATATAAAGAATCTTTAAAGGTAGTAATGAAATAAAAACAAATCAATGCTTGAGATAAAAATAGACATATCAACTAAAAATAATCAGACAATTAAAAAAAACCGAATTAACTTAAAGACCAGACATAAATACATTAAATGTGAAATGTGATTAAATTTACCAGAGGACATAAATACCTATAATTAAACTAAAAAACAGATGTAAAAATTACCTTTTGTTATTTGTTTGTTTATTTTTTTCTTTACTTATTTATTCTGCTGCTCTCAGGTCTCCTGGTGTTTGATCCATATAAAGGCTACAAAAATAAATGAAATGCTTCATGAATGTTTAAATTTTGCTTTAATGAAGTTTTTCTGAAAACCTGATGGGTCAGAGGGAACGGTGGCGCCCCAGGGCAGCTGTGGCTACACTGTAGCTCATCACCATCAGTGCCCTGGAATCCTCTGACTTCAGAAAGAGCAACCCGTTAGTGAGTAAACCTGATTACCTTTGATAAACTAATAAACATAACATCTAAAACCCAATCTGAGTTTGTTTTTTAGCTTTGACCCGACCCGTCAGCCCACCGTGTCACACACCTGTAACTTTATATTTCTGTTAGTAAGAATGAATTAATATTACAGGTTTAAAATCACGGAAAGTATTCACAGCTTCAACGACTCAAACCCACAGACGTGAGAGACAGATGCGTGTGAGAAACTCGCTGTTTGAGAGACTGGAAAATACATTAACAAAGGTCAAGGGTTAGATGTCTTCAGGAACAGCATTTATAACATAAACTGGTATTATTGTAAGAGGAAACCTCACATTTGTTTCTCATCCTTCATTTAAATAGCTACTTATGTGGTTATGAGGTGACCTTTTGAGTTTCTGTACTCCCAAAAGTGAGTGTGTGTGTGTGTGTGTGTGTGTGTTCTTGAACTTACTACATACTGAGGACCAAAACAAGTTTTTAACCAACAGAGTGAGGTCATTTTTCAAAGTGAGGACATTTTTGTGGTCCTCACTTTTTTTAAACGTCTACCAGTTGGTTTTATAGGTGGTGTGAATAGAGCTTTCTACAGTAGCTAAAAATAGATTGTGACCTAACGTCGCAAAGCACTCTGGGACGCAGGGTCATACAAGTAAGCTAGCAGTTATAATGGATTCCTATGGGTCTGAGTTGCTCCGATCTGACAAAAGTTATTTTTTCGTCTCCTAAAGATTTTCAAACAGCAAGGAACTTAACGCTGCTGCTGGGGGAGGTGCTAATCGGACTCTAGATGCCCAGATCGGATGTCGGAGAGGACTTTTTATCCCTTTTCCAAAGCCGGTAAAGTCCGCAAGCACATGAAACAGCTGGAAAGCGACACGGGCTAAGCTAAAGACAGAAAAAGCAAAGCGGTGGTAGTTTTTATGCGGATGAGCAGATTTTAACTGTGTGGAGCAGATCAAGAAAAGCAGGTGTATTTGATACTTACATCTTCCTGGAGGGAAAAGTCCTACATCTGAGAATGACCAGCCGCCGGTCCTGGCGATGCTCTCAGTCATGGAGTTATCCAGGAGGAGCAGCAGCGGAGGAGAATTAATGCAGGAGGCAGCGTTGTTAACAGACAGTTAGAGGCAGCTGTGTTACTGGAGCGGTCCAGCTGAACGTCTGGGCCAAACAGCGTGTCCACCCAAACGTCCACGAAAAAGGCTTTTGACCAGAGGTGAGTGGAATATAAAAAGTAGGGACACAAATGATAACCTGACAGTTAAAAAACTACCTTGAGAAAATGTTACTTGAGCACTGAGTTATGAACTTATTTTTATATTACTTAAAAATATACTCATAAAACAACAGTGCTGCTAACGGGACTTAGTTTTTACTTTCGCTTTCATTTGAGCTAGCGCTTCAGTTCTGGCGATCGATAATTAGCAGGGTCGCCACCAAAAAAAGCGGCTTGTAAGTATGACCCTACCCAGAAGCCTTTGCGTGGCGATGTCAACTGTAAAATACTCTATTAAGATTTTGTTGAGGTTAGGGTTAGGAATACAGCAACACCGGTTATGGTTAGCGTATGGGTTAGGAATACAGTCACAAAAAATAGAGTCACTAAGATAGAAAGAGAAACGTGTGTGTGTGTGTGAGGCAACTCTGGAACCTATATTTATTTATTTTGAAGTTATTCAGATGAATTATTTTTGTTTTTTACGGTAGACTGAAACAGACCACAACATAGTTTCACCGTGTTTCTTTCCTTCTTCTTTACACTGAAATAAAAAGCCCAGAGCTCAAAACTTGTCTTTTCACTTCCTCTGGCTCGCTGTCACGACCTGAAACTCATTTTTCAGCCTGTCGGTTCAAACAGGAAATTGGAACAGTTTCACAATAAAGGTGCAGAAAATGGCCCCAAAATCTTTTCCGTTCCATTGAGTCCCGACTAATATTTCTGCAGGATTTCTGAAGATTTTCCGAGGACTTTGGCTGTTTCTATTTCCATTTCACCACATCACCATTTTTCAGGGGGATGGTTTTGTGTGTTTATGATATTTAATTCTGACGTATAAACCATGAAGACATAAAAGGCACCTTGACTCCTTGGATATTATGTCGACATAATACTGATTTATTTTTTTTAATCTTCCATACATTTTTTAAGCAGCTTAAACAAACGGGAAAAAATAGGGGTTATTGCACTGCTGTGCTTTTACTTCAGTGCAGAGCTCACTGCTTTGTTAGATTAGGTCAGTTAAGATTTCTTTGTTCCCTTAATAAATCAAATGGTCATTTGAAAACTGCTTTTTATTTTCTCAGGTTATTTTGTAATTTAAATCAGTTGGTTGAAATAAACTCAAAAAGAGAATAAATCTCTAAAGGTGCAAATAGAGTTAAACAAAGTATTGCACCCACCTTTGTAGAGTTTTATTTAAAAATATCCATTAGTTCCTTGGATATGAGAAACACTCAAACACAGATACAGGAAAAAAACGTTGCCTTTCGCCTCAATGCAGCAGGCGACGACAAGTTAGATTTTCTTTGCTGCTTTTGTGACGTTACTGTTGAGTTAAGTTGCAACGTCTATCCTCCACCACAAGGGGGCCACAGCTCTGCCAGCTGTTATGACAATAAAGCAAACTTAGATTTCTGCTCATTTAAAAGCAGTTCTGTGTTTGAAATGAGGCCAGGAGGTTTACTTAAACTTTGCTGAAAATAAAAATTCTTCAGGATAATCTGAACCCTTTGTTGTGAACACACTTGGGAGTTTTTTTAATCAAATTGTTTTGATGTCTAGATAAAATCAAATGTGGTGTTTGATATTTTTTAAAGCATGTTTTTGGTGGTGTGCTGATTATGCCAATCCTTTTCTGGAGTAAAAAACACACATGCTGCCCTCTAGTGGTGCAGATTGTTTAGTATTTTGTGTTTTCTGTAGAAAAAACCTGAGGCAACATTTAGTTGGATTTCTTTGTCATAAATAATCTGTACAGCATCACTTTGACTCACTCTTGGTATTATTTTGTGCCATACAGTCGATTCAGAGCCGCCACGCAGCCTGCCTCTGTTGTGTGGGTTCAGCGCTGGTGTCATCTCTGCTCAGCCTGTGTTCCTCCACACTTATGTTTACCAGCACAGGATCCCACGACAGTTACCATGGAAACCCCACTGCCTGGCACCAGCTGAGGCGAGAGCGGAGCTCATTTTTCAGGGGTCTCCACAGGCGAGGCACAAACTGTAGCTGAGAGGAAAAACACTGGCAGTATCAAAAGACTGGTTTATTCACCGATATGCATACAGGCCACAAAACAATGGACAGTAGAAAACAGCTGTTACATGTTTAGAGGGGTTGTATCATCAATATCAAACATCGAGAGGAAGGGTGTTCTGGTGAAAACTGTATTTCTCTGTTTTCAAACACGTGTTACTACATATTTTAATGTCTCATGCTGTGACACACAGATGTCTCAGTCAGGATGAATGTCATGTTCTCCCTACACCTCAGCGATGGCCGGCAGCATACAGGCTCGTAAGCGCGCCTCCCTCCATGCTGACCTGCAGTCTGAGATCCACTGAGAGATGAAGGACTGTTTGAGTTCTGGATTCAGTCTCTCCCCCTCTGCTCCTGGACAGACCCTCCTGGCCTCCAGCCTGGATGAGTTGTGTTTTCGGGAGACATTTGGGACTGAAGGAAGGATTTCAGGGCAGCTGCTCTTGTGCTGGCAGGAGAAGTCTGGACCTGAAACGTGGGGGATGCTGTTGGATCTGACACTCCTGTGTTGCCTCACAAATCTCCCATCTACGAATGCTTTCCTCACACTTCCCGACAAGACAAAGAGGTTGTTCTGGTTCCCGTAAAGGAACTCCAGAGGGTCGTAGTTGCAGAACCCGTTTAGTTCTTTCTTGTCTTCCTGCTGCATGTCGACACACTGCTTTTCCTTCACTTTGACCTCAGAGGGGGTTAAAGTAGTCCCGATGAACCGTGATGACTTCAGCCTCTGCTGCACAGCGTCCTGCTGCTGTGTGCTGATGTTCTGGGAGGCAACATCTCTGTTGGGGAAGGTGGGCCGGGCCAGGTGGCAGATGGAGAGAAGGTAGTCCTCTGATGAAACACCCTGGCTGCTGTCACCAAACTGGAATGTGTTTACATCCTTCACCGTCTCCTCGGTGCCCTCTCGGATTGTGGGCAGCATATTTCTCCCCTTGGTCAGAAGTCTGGACCGCGGCCGCATGGCTGGGAGACAAACCAGAGAGGAGAGGTCATATAGAGCCAAAAAAATCCAAGTGGGGGCTGTGTGATATTCAGGTCTTAGGTCAGATGTGCACACATTTTCAGCAAACTGAAATGTTTATTACCTATGTTGTTTATCCCGCCTATTCAAACCTTTGATTGACAGCCCCCCCACACACACACACATCTGAACCAAAGCCTTAAGAATCAACGTCTCACAAAACATTGTTTTCAACCCTCAAGTCCTCGTTTCACCTCATTACCTTAATGTGTTTTTCCAGTGACATAATCTGACACAAAATACCCCCCCCCCCCACACACACACACACATACACATGATATCAATCAAGTTTAACAAACAAACCTCTCTCCCGTCTGTGGAGAGGCAGCGTGAACACAACCAGAAGCACGCTGCATAAACAGACGGCTATTTTCACTCCAGCCTATATTTTCTCCTCTAACCCAAATTGTTGGAACCTCAAGTGAAGCTCAGAAAACATATTTTTATCTCAACCCCCAAACCAAAGAGTCCAGCCTCTCATGGGTTCTTCCAAGGTGTGTGACCACGACCAAATTTAGGTCACTCCTTTGGCACACAGCGCCTAAAAATGGCTCTAGCTCAAGGCTTTTGCACAGAATAATATTGTACTCAGAAATTATGGGAGGATTTCTAGAAAATTCATCTTTGCACTCACCTGTTAAAGGATGGCAGTTTTTATTTCCTCCTGGTCTTTTCTTTTCTCTTGCCCTCCTGCAACCAAAAACCTGAATCCGGCTGTTTTGTTGCTTAAGATCCGGTGTTTCCGTCCAACGATGCTGCTTTCTAGCACCAACTGTCTCTGAGCAGAGGAGAGGTGGAAACGGAGGTTTATCTCCTCCTCACATCCCTCCTCCTGTTCCCGCTCCCTCTCGCTTACTCCCTCTAGCTTACTTTTGGTTTGCCCTCCTTCCCTGGTTCTATAAATAGACACACCATCCATTTCCTCAGCCCGAGCACTGCTTCTGAGTGACTGTAATGATGGGGAGAGGAAAAACAAGAGGATCAAAAAGAGGAAAGGAGGAGAAAGAGAAAAGGCTCAGACAAAGAAACGAGCAGGATGATAAAAAAGGAAAGAAGAAAAACAAAAACAGAAAAAAAAATGTTCTCGTCGTGCTTTTGAAACATGAGTGAATGCAAACACAAAACTCTTCAAGTGAACAATGCTGTGTGCAAATAAATGAAATAAATCTTTACTGTTTACATCAAAGAATGATTAAGACTGTCTGATGAGCATGTGGGGGCTTTGCACGTGTTTGCCTGAGCGTGTGTGTGTGTGTGTGTGTGTGTGTGCATACCAAAGACTGTATATATAAGAGGTGCATACACACGTATGTATGGTGGAGATCTTGTGATGCTCCACATATGGTTCATGAGTCACCAGTTCCACCACAGAAAGACGTTTTTCAGTCCTTTAAGAAATAATTGTTTTATATATGTGAAACCAACAATGTCTACGAGTAGGGTGTGAAAATGAATTTACCCCCTCACAAACTTATTTTGTTTTTGTTTCAGATCAGCAAATAAGTAAATATAAAATATAGCTTTGAAATTATGTCAGTGGCAGCTGGAGAAAAATCTTGGTAACACTTTACAATAAGAGTCCCTTTATTGATGTTATTTAATGCATTATAAAGCATTAATAACCTATTAAATAAAGTATTAGCAACTGCTTAATATTAATGTTATTATTAAGTAATGCATTACTAAGCAGACCCCCCCCCAGCCCTTTGTCCTAACCTTAAGGACACTTAATAGTTAACAACATCAGAAACGTTAATAAAGGGATCTTCTGTTTAGTAATGCTTACGTAATAATGCACTACGTAACTGTTATTGGTAACTGTTACCAAACAAATCCTGTTGGGGCTACGAGTGAAAATATTTCCCTTAATAATTATTCAAATGAACAGTTGGGAAAAGATTACAATTCCAAAACAATCATTAATTTCTCTTTTCTAAATGAGCAGTTTTACAGATAAAGCCAATTATCATATTTACAGACAAATTAGAGTATAATAATACTCAAATTAATACAATAGCTTACTGTGTTTGCCTTTAAGAGCAACTTTAGTCTATCAAGTTCATTTTTATCCTTATCTACGTTTTATTTTGACCTTAGTTGGTTTTTCATTTAGTTTTCAGTCTCCAACATCCTGTGTGTCTTAATTGAAAGTATACAAAGTATTCAGTGTTCAAAGTGTGCACATTAAAAATTGAATTAGATATCCTGTTAAAACATTATAATCATAATTACAAATAACCACATTTTACAGCAACAGCTACAACTTCAGCTCTATCTTTCTAAATAATCAGTGAGTGTGTGTGAATGAGGGAGTGAGAGAGAGAGGGGAAAGGAGACCCAACACCTTCTAGCATGCTAGCCTGCTTTGTCCTGTAGATCAAAACGACACGTCCTGTAGCTCTCGTTTGGCCAGTGCCCCAGAGGCATTAAATTCACGGATGCTGATTGGCCAAAAATTCTCCAGTTCTCCCTAGCAACCAAACATGATTGTCTGTTTAGCTGCCGCTCAGGGGTGCCTTTCCCAGCGCCCCAGGAGTGATATTAGTGAGTCTGTTGGAGGAAATTTTCAGCTGGTAAAAATGATGTGTAAATACTTCAGATTGCATGTAGGCACACACAGTTAATCACAGTTAATTCATGATTTATTGCAATGGAAAATAACTTTTTACTTTGGGCCAGATAGAATTGGCTAGTAAAGAAAAACTGCATGTTTTATTTAGTCTGTTTATTTAAATCTGACATGATTTAATTGCTGATTTGAAAACATTTAATATGATTAAAAAAACTGAACTGAAGACAGAAGAAATCTCAAAGGGGGAAAATACTTAATGCTAAACTAAGGAAAGTCTACAAACAGGGAAACAACGTGTTTGTGTGTATTTATTTTTATCCTAAGGTTGCACCAAAAACAGTTTTAGTTTGTGGACCCAAAACAAACAGAAGCAGCTACTTGAAGGATTTGGAGCTGACATGAAGAGTTTCATGACCTGATCAGGAGGACTGGGCTGTAGGTTTTCTATGGAGTAGATCTATTGCTGTTTACATTAGACGTGTCTGCTGTTTCATTCTGAAGCTTGTTTTTTTCTCCAAAACTCACAGCATAAGCTGATTTAGAGTCATGTTACACACAGGATAATCTTCTAGTGGGACTTTTTCCATCAGTGCCGATCACAAGGTCTCTGACTACTGTAACAATTCAGCCATGGGTTTGTAAACAAGAGTGTAATTTGATGTGATCAAATATGATCTCTGACCAGTGGCAGAAGATTGGAATTCTCATGTGCAGATTTAACAAATAGGTTTGCTGTGATGTTTACAGAGTTAGCGATAATCTCATTTCCAGGCTCATGTGTGCCTAAAAAATGTGTTTTTAAAAGTTGATGTGTTCAGAGCCTGGATTCTTATTGAGTTGTTCATATGGTTTTTATTATAAAGAAGGGCCCTAGTTCAGAGGGAGGTGGCTATTTAATGAACAATCCATGTCTCAACTGTTGTGGAAAGCTATTTGAAAAACCTCAGTTTGGAGAAACACAGCTTGATTGACAAGCTAACAACTAGTCCATAGGCGGAGAGCACTTCTCGAGATTCAAGTGGGTCAATTTGATTTTGAGTGGACCAATAGTTAATTAAAAAGTCAAGTGAAGCAAAACCACCATCAAATGCCAGTCCATATAATAGTGATTTCCTCACTCTGGGATGTTTTCCTCCACACAAAAATGTCATAACTAGCTGATCTAACTTTTTGAAAAAAGCTTAAAGCAAAAATACAGGAATACACTGCAACAAAAATAACAATTGGGGCAAAATATTAATCTTTCCTGTCGACCAATTAGGGACAAAGGTAATTCCATCTCTGAAAATCTGATTTAATTTGAGTAATCAAAGGGGAGAAATTGGAAGAATATAAAGAAGACAAAGTACGAGTCATAATAGCTACATTTACATGGGTACAAGTAATCAGAATGAATGACCTATCAGATAAAAAATTCTTCATGTAAACAGGTAAATCGGAATATTCTGATCCGATATCCGCTAACATCAGAATTCAACCATAAGCCCTATCAAATAGAAAAGTTTTGAGCCTAGTCTTAAAAGTAGACAAGGTGTCTGCCTCACGGACTAAAGCTGGGAGCTGGTTCCACAGTAGAGGAGCCTGATAGCTAAAAGATCTGCCTCCCATCCTACTTTTAGATATTCTAGGAACCACCAGTAAACCTGCAGTCTGAGAACCAAGTGCTCTGTTAGGAACATATGGAACAATCAGATCACTGATGTATGATGGAGCTTGATTATGAAGAGCTTTATATGTGAGAAGGAGGATCTTAAAATCTATTCTGAATTTAAAGGGACACTTTGCAACTTTTTAATATTTTTAAATCATTTTCTTGAGCCAGTATGTGCTAAAATGACCCTTTACAGGGTGAATGAAAGGCCACCCAGCCCCTGTCGCCCCCTGTGGCCAGAATATTCCACTTGCAACGTCATAGTTGCCGGTCCGGTCTGTTGGGACTTAGAAAAAAATTCAGCTTGACCTAGCTGGTGCTGCAGGCTGGTTCCAGCACGTTTCCTGCATGTTTAGATCATGAACACAGCTGATTTGTTTAACTTAGTGATGAATAACTCCTGTAGAAATGAATGAATGCTGAATGCTAGTCTACATTTTTGTAGTGGGTTTACTGTGCTTAAAGACAAAAGTACACTGGTCAGTGCAATAAAATCGAGAATTGCATTTTATTTTTTTGCACATTTAACTTTGAGAACATTCTTTAATGCTTATTTTTGAACTGAATAATTGTACAACAAACATTGTAGAACTGTTGGATTTGTACTGCAAACATGGACAGTATAATAGGTCACTAGCCTAGAATCTAGGATGGCTTGCCATTTTGGATGCATATTTGCAATTTGTTTCTCATTTACTGGTGAAAATAATAATTATTTTCTGTTAATATTGTACTTTACATTTGTTTATATTAATAAATGTGAATTGGACTAAGAGTCCAGAATAAAGAATACTTGACTTGAATATTAGTGTAGATAACACAGTTTTTGACATATTTAGGACCTTTTTTGACATTTATTGAAAGAAAATGTCAAAAATGACCAGGCGGACGTGTATAATTACAGGAGTAAGAGGGTTACAAATTTACTAGCTGCTACAACAGTCCTCCATGAGTCAGTATAATAGGTTTCCACCTACATCCAGCCAATCATGAATAAGCAGGTGGATAACAAACCAATCACGGAGCAGTGCACTGTGTTAGTGAGCAGTCTCTGGGAACAAACCTGACCAATCATATACATTCTCCGTCTCGTTCGATGGATGCAATTCCCCGCCAGGACAACAGAGGGCGTAGCGCTTTTCTGGGGGTATCCTGCTACCATTACAGTCATGTATCCGGTCCACAATAGCGTATTTGTGTTTACATTGTGTTAATGTGTTTTAGAGACTTTTTTAACACGGACGAACTTGTCCCTCATTATCCTCCACTCCTTCATGCGGTCGGCACCTCTAAACCCACGTTACCCGTCATTTCCGTCCACGAATTAAATGCTTGCTCTCTATCTTTGTGCTCCTTCAGTCACGGATGAATAAACTTTCATATTTTCGGACTTCTTCCGCGAGGCGTTCTTCAATCTGCTCCGGGTCTGCCGCTAGATATCTTCAGCTTTCTTTATTTTTTGAGTCGGCAATGGCAGTGCTGTTGACGTATTTCATGGAAGCGGCGTCCTGACCAATCACAAGCTTGTGCTCTCTGTCGCTCTCGACGGACAGTTAAAAAAGAGGGCATGTCTCCGTCACCCTCTGCGAGCCCGTTGGAGAGCCCTTGCGCCGATGCAAAATGGTGCTGCGTGTCTCCGTACCGACGCAGACGGAGAAGTATAAATTAGGCTTTAGAAAAGTGAACTCCACTCCGTCCGCCCTTGTGAGCCTGTCTGCGATCCCCCGCACCCACGTTGCATGTTACGTATCATTGGCCACTTTTAAAGCAGCATTCCGCAACTTTGCAGTTATATGGTCTCTGTCGCCCTCTAAAGGCTTGCTGCGTAACGTCACTGTCGTAACATTAAATCTCTCTCTCGGGCACAAGAGGCATGTTTACATTCCTAATGTCAGGCAAAACAACGAAAACAAACTTTTCCACCTCCACACATTGAATAAATAGTTTTATCAGGACTGTATAACAACTTTATGGCCGACCAAACACAATAACCCTGGTGAAATAATTTATTACTTACCTAGCCATTAGCAGCACGGCTAGGTCAGAGTCCGTAGTTCATGCCGTTCTTTCTAAAAGAGCTCTCCAGCGAGGAAAAGACGGCCCAATAATAACTCTGGTCTTTGCTCTTGCTCTATCACGTTCTCCTTTTCTTTTCCTATATTCCTCTGATAAGGGATTTCTAGCTTTCTTTGGTGAATCTGCCGCTGCTACAGCGAGTCTACGTTATACAATTATGGCAAGCCAAAGGGCTAAAAAAAAATGCGCGTTCTAAACTCGCATTATGTCTGCCAAAACGCTCGTTCAAGACGCGCAGGCAGCCAATGTAGGGAAGCTAAAACAGGAGAGATGTGGTCTCTCTTTTTAATTCTCATCAGAACTCCAGCTAATCCAAAGTGCTGCAGCTAAAGACTTTTAACTACATTCTGTGGACCTCCTGATAGTAATGAATTGCAGTAATCCAGTCTTGAGGCAATAAATGCATGAACTATTTTTTCAGCATCACTCCTGGAAAGGATGTTTCTGATCTAAGCAATATTCCAAAGGTGGAAAAAGGAAATCCTACAAACCTGTTTAACGTGGGATTTGAATGACATGTCGTGGTCAAAGATTACACCGAGGTTCTTTACTTTGTTCTCGGAGGCTAATTTAATACCGTTTAGATCAGGTGATTGACTAAGCAGTTTCCTTTTCTGAGGTTCTGGTCCAAAGATGATAACTTCAGTCTTGTCTGGATTTAACAGCAGAAAGTTTAGAGTCATCCAGATTTTTATGTCTTCAAGACAAGCCTGTAGTCTACCTAACTGATTAGGTTCATCAGAGTTTATGGATAAATATAACTGAGTATCATCAGCATAACAGTGGAAGTTTATCCCATGCTGTCTAATGATTTTACCAATTGGAAGCATATATATAGTGAAAAGAATTGGTCCAAGTACTGAACCCTGTGGTACTCCACAAGTAACTCTAGAGTATGAAGAAGATTTCTCATGTACATGAACAAACTGAAATCTGTTGGATAGATAAGATTTAAACCAGCCTAGCGCTGTTCCTTTGATCCCTACAACACGTTCAAGCCTTTCTAAGAGAATCCTTTAACTTTGGTTCTTTTTCAGCTTAGCTCAGAAGAAGGCTGAAGATGGTTGAAACGTCAGCAGAATAAAGTAATAAGATCTACTATCTGTGTTTTAAAAAGAACCAAAGTTAAAGGATTACAGTAGATACTCAGAATGAACATACCAAAGATTTCTAAGAGAATATTGTGATGGACTGTGTCAAAAGCAGCACTGAGGTCCAACAAGACCAGAACAGACACAAGATTCTTATCTGAGGCCGTGAGAATATCATTTGTAACTTTCACTAATGCGGTTTCAGTGCTGTGATACTCTCTAAAACCTGACTGAAATTCCTCAAACAGATCATTAGTGTTTAGATGCTCACATACTCGATTGGCCACTATTTTCTCAAGGACTTTAGATAAAAACGGGAGATTAGATATTGGTCTATAATTCATTAGATCATCTGGATCCAGAGAAGGTTTCTTAAGTAGAGGTTTAATTACAGCAACCTTAAACTCCTGCGGTACGTATCCATTTACTAAGGATAGGTTAATTATATCTAAAATGGGGGCAGTAACCAAAGGAAATGCTTCTTTAAATAATTTGGTTGGGATTGGGTCTAAAATACAAGTTGAAGATTTAGATGAAGCTAATATTTTTGAAAACTCTGAAAGCTCAACTGCATCAAAACAGTTCAAACACAGATGAGGTTCTACTGTTGTTGTTGAAAAAAACCAGCATAGACCAGCATAGCTGGTTACCATCATGAGATGTTGGTGAGGGGATGCTGGACCAACAACCCATCTTGGACCAGCATACAATGCTGGATTTTTTTTAGCAGGTACCTCTGATGCTGCTTCACTTACTGAGGAAGAAGAAATCATGTTCAGGAGGATGCTGATCACAAGAAAACTTTCTTTTCAGCTTTTGTCCACTTGTTTATTAAAATGTAATGTATATAGTATGGAGGTCACTGAGGATTATTATTCATAATTTAAAAAGTTTACTTTAATTAATATTTCATTTTTTGAAAGAACTTTATTAATAACGTATATACTGACATTTGTCTACTTTTTCATTTACGGTTACTGGTCCTGACTGTGATTAGTATTTTTCCACTGGTAGTTTACTTAATTCACCAACAGCCGCATCCTGCCTTCAATCCTTCAGTCAACAGTCTGTCCCAATATCTGCGGATATGCTGTTCACTCCAAAATGATATTTGCTTGTGTGTGTAATGTGTATGTGTGTGTGTGAGTGCGTGTGTATGTGTGTGTGCGTGTGCGTGTGTGTGCATGCGTGTGTGTGTGTGTATTGGGGTCAGAATGACCCAGAATAAGGCAGTGTAGCCTGCCTTTTTTGGCATCCATCTCTTAAAAGGTTCCCGGCGTTATATGTGTCCCTAATGGAGAAGTCACAAGATGCTGTATTTGCTTCAGTAATGTACGCACGCACACACACACACACACACACACACACACACACACACACACACACACACGCTGCACGTGGCTGTTTCCAGATATCAGACAGACTCTCAGGCACCACGCAGAGCACTTTCATCGATGTGCATCCTGCTAATGACAAACACCATACACAACATCAGCAATGCTTTATGCTCCTCACAAAAACAGTAGATGAACATTTAGGAGTTAAAACCAAACAGAATCAATATAAGCTGCTGTTCTGTTTGCATATGAATGCATGTGCAGGAAATAACTATCTTATCAGAAGGTTGAAATGTCAGCCGTGAGGGATGGGTGTTCTTCTTATATTTGTAGTGATGAATTCTTACTGAAAATAGCTAAGTTAATATAAATAGTTAATTAAAACATATTGTAATGACTGACTGTGATACCCTTAATACAAATTTAATATGTAAGATAATGACAGAAGGCTGAATGATGGAAAGGAGGGGGCCTTTCTGTGAAGTTTGTTTTGTCCTTTTGTGTGTGTGTGCGTGTGTGCGCATGCATGTGTGTGTTTGTGTGTGTCCGTGCATGTGTGTGTGCGCATGCATGTGTGTGTTTGTGTGTGTCCGTGCATGTGTGTACACAGCAAATTCAGCATGCTCAAATTAACACTGTCAGAGTTGATTTCAACACTTTTAAAGTATCTATATGGGTCCACACCAGAAAGAGTTAATTTAACTCTTTTTAGAGAGTTGGTACTTTAACTCTGATATAGTGTCAAAAACCAACTCTTCTGGAGTTGATAATTTAACACCGGTGTTGGAGTTAATATAGTAACTCTTAACACTGGAGTTAAATTTTCAACTCCAGAAGAGTTGGTTTTTGACACTATATCAGAGTTAAAGTACCAACTCTCTAAAAAGAGTTAAATTAACTCCTACTGGTGTGGATCCATAGCCTGGCAAGCCATCCTATATATGTGAATATATAGTCTGGCCACGAACCATTGACTTGGGTTTAACTCTCATGTCAGTGCTACATATCAACTATGTAACTCTTTTAGTGTTAAATTAACTGTTTTTAGTGTTAAATTAACTATTCTTAGTGTTAAATTGGACCAACACCCAAAAATTAACACTTTTAAATTTGCTGTGATGTGTGTGTGCATGCATGTGTGTGTTTGTGTGGGTGTGTGTGTGTGTATGTGTGTGTGTTTGTGTGGGTGTGTGTGTGTGCATGTGTGTGTGTGTTTGTGTGGGTGTGTGTGTGTGTATGTGTGTGTGTTTGTGTGGGTGTGTGTGTGTGCATGTGTGTGTTTGTGTGTGCGTGTGTGTGTGTGGAGGGCGGTGCAGAAAGTAGGGATGTAACATCTCTGCCATGTTTTGTTGAAAAGTGAACCCATGCTGACATCATAGCTTTATTTTTCAACAACAGAAGAAGGGTTTGGTTAGTTCTTGTTTTCTTAATGAGAGCAAAGCTAACAAATTTTCTGCTGCTTTCAGTCCACCTTTATCTTCTGATACCGACCCTGACTCTTTAACTACTCACTTTAACGAGCACTGCCTCTCCATTTTGGACAACATCTGTCCTGTCAGAACCAGATCAGTTCCTGCAGTGAACCCTACTCCTTGGTTTAACGACAGCATTCGCAGCCTGAAGCACCAGTGCAGAAAAACTGAGCACTTCTGGAAGAAAACCCGTCTCCATGTCCATCTGCTGCATCTAAAGGATCTTCTGACCTCCTTTAACTCTGCAGTCAGAGACACGAGGACTGCATATTTCTCCAAACTGGTGTCCCATAGCAAAGGGAATCCCAAGGTGTTGTTTAACACCGTCAGCAGCATTGTCTCTCCTGCCTCACCTACAGCCTCCACTCACTCTGATGGAGATTGTGAAAAGTCAATAAGGTTAGATCTAGCATCTCTCCTTCAACCTCATCTCTGCCTCCTCCGACTCCAACCCGGCCCGTCGTCCTAGATAGCTCTGCTCCTGTTTCATTGCCTGAACTAACCAGACTAGTTACCTCTATGAAAACATCTGCATGCCCCCCTCAACATCTTACCCTCATCTTTGTTTAAAAATGTTTTTCAGTCCCAGTGTGCTCTCTGTAATTAATGCTTCCCTGGTCTCTGGTCAGGTCCCTGCTTATTTTAAGAACGCTGTAATCCACCCGCTTCTTAAAAAACCCAATCTTGATCCATCTCTCCATAGCAGCTTCAGACCCATCTCTAAACATCCGTTCATCTCCAAAATCTTGGAAAAAGTTGTGGCTAAATAGCTCACAGCTGCTCTTGATTAACATAACATTTATGATAGTTTCCAGTCAGGTTTCCGTAGAGCTCATTCTACTGAAACAGCTCTTCTCAGGGTCTCTAATGACCTTCTGACTCAGTGATGCAGGAGGCTGTTCTGTGTTGGTTCTGCTGGATCTGACTGCAGCCTTTGACACTGTTGACCATCACCTGCTGCTGGATAGGCTGAGAGACTGGGTAGGCCTTTCAGGAACTGCTCTGGAGTGGTTCTCTTATCTGTTAGAGCGTTCCTTCTCTGTGGCCATCTACAAGTTTCGGTCCTCCTTCACCTTCCTTGTATATGGTGTCCCACAAGGTTCTGTGCTAGGCCCTCTACTTGATCCTCCTCTATCTGCTTCCTCTCCAGGACATCCTGAGCTCTTTTAAAGGAATCTCCATCCTTACGCAGATGACATCCAACTGTACATCTCCCTTAAGCCTCATGAGATGTCTTAGACTATATTAAAACCTGGATGTCTGGGAACTTTCTACAGCTGAATGAAGACAAGATTGAGATCCTCATCTGTGCCCCAGACAAGCTGGTTCCCAAAGTCAGAGACTCTCTTGGTCAGCTTGCTTCTCACACCAAACCCTCTGTCAGGAATCTTGGTGTGACCTTTGACCCACCTCTCACCCTGGATTCTCATGTCAGTTCTCTTGTTTGCTCTTCCTTCTTCCATTTCAGGAACATTGCTAAGCTGAGTCCCATTCTGTCCCGCTCTGAACTGGAGATTGTTCTCCACACCTTCATCTGCTCACGCTTACACTACTGCAACTGGTTTTTCACTTGTCTGAGCAGAACCTCCCTGAACCGTCTACAGGTGGTCCAGAATGCCTGTGCTAGGCTGCTGACCAAGTCCTCCAAACACACCCACGTCACCCCGCTCCTCTTCCAGCTTCACTGGCTGCTGGTTAACTTCAGGGTTCATTTCAAGATCCTGGTTCTGGTTTTTAGGGCCTTACATGGACAAGCACTATCATACATTGGTGATCTTCTCAGTCCCTACACCCCCAGCAGGTCCCTGAGGTCCAGTGATCAAAGCCTACTGGTTGTGCAGCACCAGGCTAAAGACCAAAGGTGACAGATCATTTGCTGCTGTGGCCCACAGACTCTGGAACTCTCTCCCCCTGAGCCTGAGATCAGTGGACTCAGTGGTCTCCTTTAAAAAGCAGCTGAAGACTCACCTGTTCAGGCTGGATTTGGTGGGACCTTCATGCTGCTGTTTCTACTGATTCTACCGATGCTTTCCTGGGATCCCATATTACCTTTTGTTATTCATTTTCTTTCTTCCTTCTAATTTTTTTATTTAAAATGTTCCATTTTCCCCATTTTTTTATTAAATTTTTTTTAAAATCATTTTTTATATAGTTTTAATCTTTTTTTTGTTCTTGTGGAGTTTTTTTGTGATTTTTATCTTGAGAGGCGCTATTTAAAAAATCATTTTTTCTTCGTTACTGTCACTCACAAGTTAGAATTGTCATGCTCTGTGTCCCTGTCTCCTGTTTTCCCTCGTGTCCCCCCCTGCTGTATCATTTAGAGTCCCTTTGCCTTTGGTTCCTGTCCATTTGATTATCTTAGTGTCTATCAATTCAGTGTCTCAGCTGCCTTTTATTTGAATTAGGTATTTGTTTTCTTCCCAGCCCTCCAGTGTCTTTAGTTATGTAGTTTCCAGGTTAATTAATTCACTCATCTCCAGTTCTCTTGATTCAGATCCCCCAGCCCTCTTGTTTACGTTGCTCAGTGGTTTTTTCAGTTCTACATGTTTATTTGTTTTCCAGTTGTTCCTTGACTTGTTTATTTCTGTCAAACTTTTGGTTTTATGTTTTCCAGTTCATCCTAGTTTACTGCTTCCCATTTAGATCCAGTTTAGTTAATGGCCTGCTCTTTTCTGTTTTACCTCCCCTCAGTGCTCATTGTTCTCACCTGCCTCCCTCCAGCAACACACCTGCTCCTTGTCTCCCTGATCACTTGCTTGTCTTCTGTGTTTGTCAGTTTGTTGTCTTTGTCAGCGTGTGTTCCTGCCTGCCTTGTTTGTGACCTCCTGGGCCCCTGATTATCCCTATGGATTCTTAAGCCTGTGTTTTTGGTTCCTGCAGTGGCTCCTAGGATTTTTCCTGAGCCTTTTTGGATTTGCCTGACCTCAAAATAAAGGACTATTTGATTTTTGCAACAACTCACTCTCTCTCATTTTGGGTCCAACCTCCTCCTCTCACCGTGACAAGAATTAGCTTTTTAAAGGTGCAATATGTGAGAATGACATCATGTGGTCAATTTTGGGTACTGCAGTCAATTATTAAGCAAACGTCACTCTTTCATGGCTGTTGCCAGTTACAGATCAGTGCCAGAAGGTATTCAATGATAAGCAAAGACGAGTCCTACACAGCAAGTTGATAAGTAGATAAATACATTGTCACATCTGATGCTAGCACTCTTGGGTGTTTTACGGTAGCGAGCACTTACCATTACAGTAATATTTCTCCGGCATTGGAGGAAGTGTGGTTGTTTGGCGTGTTGTTAGCTTGCTGTAATTATTCTGAACGACTCATTAAAGGAAGTAAAACGCTATGACAGACTCATCAGTTGTTGGTAATTGAAAAAGTAGCTTGAGATATTTTTAGATTTGAATATTTGCTTCTAATTCATCATTAGCATTGTTAGCTCAATGGGTGTGTCCGAATCCAGGGGCAGGATGCTTGTGAGGACGCATTTTGAGTTCGATTACGTCACAGCGTAGCGACGAGTACTGTCCGAATTCGAAGGATACTCATTCTCACGTCCTCATATGCGTCCTCATTCCACCCGAATTTTGAGGATGGGTCTGGTGTATCCTCACGGGCCAAGGCTATCCCAGCATGCTTTGCGCGCCGGCCGTTGGATTCTCAACAAGCAGAAGAAGCAGCTAGCAGCGAAGTTTTAAAAGTAAGTTTGCTTTAAAAATAGCGGTAAAAAACTAAAAAGCTTAAAGCGGTTCTGTTTGTAGGCATTTTTTGTTTGTATATTTGTTTTTTTAATGTAATTTTAGGCAGAAAAAAACCGAAAATAGCTTGTAAGGCGAGTCCCGTAGTTATTCCTGTGTGTTTCTTTAGTGAATTAAGCTTCTTGTCATTTGTTTTAAGAACAACAGAGCAAAGAAGCTGTTTTATTAAGCTCAGAGGTGAAGAGTGAACCTGTTTACACTTGCCCACAGTAGTTCATCTGGTGTTTTGCTGTGAAAAGTAGTTTTACATTCAGGAATTAACACAGTTGACATGTTTTACAGAAGAACAATTAAATAATAGTATGTGTGAAGAATATCATTTTTATTTTCTCATGTAGATAAATGTAAAAGTGTGTTTGTTGCCTTTTTGTAACCTGTGATCTCTGATTTTCTCTGTTTAGGACTGCAAGTGTCCAGGGTCAGGAGAGGCTCACTGCTGCTGATTTACCTGGTTGTCCTCCTGGGAGAGAGGCCTTCCACTATTATTATCATGTTAATGTTGTTTGGTATTTACATTTATTAAAGCAAATACTAATTTATAACTTATTTGATCATTTTATTATTTACAGCTGTTTTTGAACATATTACATGAACAGAAAATGGAAAGATGGTAAGGGGACATGACTATTTATAATACATGACAATTATTTAAAGATCTAAACAAATATGGAACAGTTATGTACAGTTCAAGCAGGATGAAGCTGAGGGACTATTTTCCTGGATCATTTATTTAAACTGAGTGAGCAGGAGGTCTTTGGCAGTGTAGCTGGATCTGCTGCAGAAGGATTCCAGACGTGGATGGAGGGCTGGAACCGAGAGCCGGGGCCGGACCTTTCTGGTCAAAGGGTGGAACATCATACAGGGCGGTCTGCAGAGCTTTGGGATGCTTCCTCTCACTGTCCATCATCCATCTACAGGGATTGCTGGGCTGGCTCAGTCGACGGCTGTCACGTCTCTAGGACATATTCAGAAATATGCAATAAGTAGATGGTTTATGGATTCAGTAGTATAACAATTGTGGCTCTAAAACAAATAAAATGACAGTGTTTTTTTTATTATATTGTTTCCTACATAAATTACTTAACTCATTACCTGTAGTCGTGGGTTGATGGTGCCTCCTCCAGGACAGAGCACCGCTGACTGTCTTCATACCAGCCTCTCTCTCATCATCTGCAACATCTTCTTCAGAAAGAGTTTTTTATTATTAAATTTAATACACACATATAACCTGCATTACATTGGTTCTGTTTACAGAAAAGCAGGGAATAAAAAAATAAATCTACAGATGATTAACATTTTTAGAAGAGCTCTAAGCATTATTAGTCTTAAGCTGAATAAACAAATGCACAATGAAAACATTTCAATGCTATTTAACTTAAAAAGTTAGTTTTTGATACTTTTACACCAACTTTATGCTCATTAAGAAGTTCTAAGATCAAATTTACATTAGAAAGTGTCCTACTGTATTCAACATTTAAAATGTATTTGGTTTATATTAATTATTTACATGTTAATACTCTATAGTAATGTGTACATTTAACCACCGACATTTCTGTTGCTTAAAATATACATAAAACTATTTAAATATAAGTCCTAAAAGCTTGTAGACTAAACTAACTTACTTTAAATTACTTTACCTGGAAATGGTTATCCCTCAGCCTTAAGAACAAACGCTGGCACGAATGTAAAGCTGCTGTAGCTCCCTGGACGATTTTCGCTAGCTTAGCTCTTTCCCTTGGCCTGTTAGCTGCCGTAGAGGTGAAGGCTAGACCGTCCGAATTCAGAGCCGCTGACTTCCGGTCTTAGCGGTCTCGCAAGGACCCGGCCTTGCTAGACTGGCAAGGACCCGTCCTCACAAGCATCCTGCCCCTGGATTCGGACACACCCAATGTTAGCCTCTAGCCTGCTTCACCCGAGTAAAAGAAAAAAGTGCTGTGGCTTCTTAGGGCGTCCAAGAAATAACTTCTGGGTCGCTCCTGTTTACTGGCTTCGATTGTTTAACCCCTTAACATTCTGGGTCACATGACTGTAATGTGGTTTGTTACGTCTCAGGCGGGATGTTGGAATGGTAAAGGTTGGAGCTTCTTGCTTTCCGGTGTCAAATTACAGATACCGGCACTGCAGCGTTAGCACGGCGCAGACTTGGCAACCTCACGGGCTCACGGATTGTAAACAGTAACTACGTCCCTCTTTTGTTTTTTTGAAAAAGTAAAAAACTGACAACCCCCCAGCTGGCTGAGAAGAAAATCTGTTTCAGTATAACCTTCCTTCCAACATGTTTGAGACATTGCAATGGTGGTAGAGGAGTTAAGTGCCCACCCCACAATCGGAAGGTTGCAGGTTCACACCTCGCTCAGTCTGTCACCGTCGTTGTGTCCTTGGGCAAGACACTTAACCCACATTGCCTGCTGGTGGTGGTAGACTGTTTTGTGATTATTTTATTGTAAAATTCTTACGTAATCCTCCTTTAATGTTTATTTGTTCATTGTTTATTGCTTGAATCCCCATTAGCTGTCAAAAACTTGACAGCTACTCTTCCTGGGGTCCTCTTTACAATTCATTTATAATCACAATTCATTTATAAGTCACACAAAATAAAGTCTTGTAAAGTCATTATACTATGCTTACTACAAAAAGAACAGTACAAACATTAAAAGTATACACTGTCTCAAGACCTTTACATTTGTAATTCACACACAAAAAACTCCTAATAATCTAACCCGTATATAATACAACTCTCCTTAAATAAAAACGCATGAAAAGGTAAAAGCAGAGTCAATAAAACAATAAAAGCATCAATTTTGTAAAGAAGCTTTTTAAAAGTAGCTTCTGCTTCAGTTTGAGTCACCACAGATGCGAACCTGTTTCATATTAAAGCTCTAAACCTGACAGATCGACACACCAGGTGAAATGTTTTCTTCAGTGTACAATCAGAGCTGCTGAGTCAGCTGCTGACTACATGATAAAAGTTCCTCTGAAAATGTGTGATAAATGGGGCCATCTGGTACAGGTCAACTCTTATGAATAGTTTATAAGTTATTTGCTAATGTTCATGGTTAAGGCTGAGGGTGTCCAAAGTGTCACCTATAAGACATTTGTGTCTCCTGGAGTGACTTTGTTTGAGATTCAAGCCTGAAAAAACCTTTTGGCTGAGCAGCACAGGTGGTTGAACCAGTTTGAAAATTGTGAAAAAATTTTTAGGGTGGGTTATACTCAAGTTCCTTCCACACAGTTAACATACATGCATTTTGGGTAAACTGTTGCTTCTACATTGACTTTATGTGTGGGCGTGTGGTTTTCTGTCCCGTCTCTCTCTGTGGTCGTGGTGAGGAGACAGGGTGTCCTGTTCAGGGTGCTCTTCCCTCACAGATTGATTTACTTAGATATCTGACCCTGAACAGGACAAGCAGGCTCAGGAATGACCCAGAACATGAGTTTACAGCAAAATAAAAAGATGATCTTAGGCCTGGCGACACAAAAAGTCATTATGACACTTTTACAAAACAAACTCATATTATGGTAACAATTTGAGAAATTTCTCAGCGCTTTAAGTCTCGTTCTCATTCCCTTTCAGGCTCAATGACAATTAGATTAAAACAGGAAGATGCTCACTGTGTTCATGCCTAAGAGAAGCGTTTGTGCACGCTGCACGTCAGCAAAAAAGGGACACTTTAAAGAGAAGGATGGCTTTGATTTTTAACAGCCTGTTTATTGATTATCATCACTCGGTTGGTTCCCAGCTGCCAGGCAGATTCTGAGAAGTGATTACAGCAGAGGGCAATTTCTTCAGAAAGAAATGTATTTCTAGGAACAATTTGTTTTGAAGAAAGTTGAATTAGGATGAACAGCCACAGTCTTTGTGCACAAGTTCAGTCAGTCTGTTTTTGTCCTATAGGGTTCCAGCCAGATTTACAACCTGACATTTATAAAAGCGATAACTAATTAGATTAGACTATGAAGTGTTAAAGATCTTTTGAAGTGGGGTTTTTGAAAAGATTGTGTGCATCTGAACGTGCTGTTTGAATGACCTAATTTCGATGAATCAGATTAGCCTTGATTGGATTGATGAGCTAATGTTAGAGGGAGAAAAGCTGCTTTTTTACATCAAAACAATTAAAACATTTATAATATGATGCAAAAGCACTTTCAGATACCTTTAGGTCACTGTTAAATAACTGATCTTAGGAATATTTCCACTGTTGGTAGTGACTCATAGCAAAAAGACCTTTGTGTTAGCGTGTTCTCTCCCTGCATGCGTGGGGTTTCCTCCCACAGACCAACAACATGCATGCATGTCGCTTCGGATAAAAGCATCTGCTAAATGAATAAGCAGACACATTTCTGCTGGAATGATGATGGTTTATAACAGGTTTGAGATGGATTATGTTGGAAAGAATGATTTGATATTTTATCTTCAGATCTTTGACCCTGACTTGACTGTGTTCATTGGTCTTTATTGTTACAGACTCAGAGGTTTTATTGTAACAGAAAACTGCACAACCTTGAAGCTGAATGGCATCAGTGACTCAGGACTTTATACACATAACTTGTCAATTTCTTTAGACTTGTAGATATGACACATACAGACTAAATTGAGTCTTAGTTCTGCTTGTTTTTCTCCTAGTAAATGGCACGTTGTGTCTATAGTCATACGTTCTTATTGCAGAAATAACTTGTTTTTATAGACTAATGATGTCATGTGTTTGTTTTCTAAAACATATTAAATGAATCATTTTGCTCCATACTAGTCATCAAAATTAGTCACTTAAAAACCAATTTGTATGTAAGTCAAATATTCTTAATGTAAAAAGTTTTGTTTATAACTTTATTGTTAGAATAACTAACCTACCTTACCTAGCTCGACCTTTAGTTTTTCCAAGGGCATTCAGGAGTTAACGTTAAAGTAAAAATGCAATAAAAAGAATCATAGCCTTTTCGGATTTTATCATAAACATAATATATATTAAAAATATTCACAAAAAAGTTTGCATGACTGTAAATACTGTGCTCTGTCTCCCCCTAGGGGACATACTTTATAACTGATGGATGGGAAAGAAAGGCTGCTAAGACAGATCACACAACACACAACATTTATTCATTGCAAAATATCACTTAAACTTTAATAAATATTAAACATTAAGTTCTATTTTATATGTACATATACTGTACAGAAATAAAGGTGGCTTTGCAGTTGCTGCAAGTTTAAAGATGTACAAACAATATACGATTAGAGAATAACAACAAAACCTGACCCTCAAAGCTGTAGTTTGGATGAAGTGGTATTGAAGGGGCTTGTTTATTTAACTTTTTTGTAGTTTCCCTGCATAAATAGTTGTATGAGAAACGTTGCTTTCAGCAACAGACATAAAAAAGCACCACAATTGGCTGGTTGTCAAATAGAAAAAGAGGAATACAACAAATGCTGTTTTCTGCAATTGTCGATTGAGGAGGTTTTAATATATAATTTAAGGACCACGTTTTTTTTTTATAAATGCCTCCTATCAAACTTTAACACTGAAAATACCTGAGAGATTAGAAATCTTTCAGAAAATCTTAACTTTGGAAAGGGCAACACAATCCAACCAGTGTAAACTTTTGAAATACAATAAAACCAAAAGCAAACTTTAATTTTGTCAATATCTGGTAATTTACCAGCTTTTAGGATCAGGAGAGCTCATATTCCCTCGGTGAAGGGTATTCAGAGTGTTAAACACTTCAAACTCAAGCAGAAGTTTTCATTAGGGACGTGAGAGGTGTCCCT
This sequence comes from Aphyosemion australe, assembly GCA_006937985.1. Lineage (NCBI taxonomy): Eukaryota > Metazoa > Chordata > Actinopteri > Cyprinodontiformes > Nothobranchiidae > Aphyosemion > Aphyosemion australe. Next base: position 104,435 of record SSNS01000240.1, on the reverse strand, counting down.
GTGAGGGGGCAGCTGCAGTCCTTGGCAGTAGTAAAACATGGGCAGCAGAAACTGATTGTTGGCAGTAGATCATGTGGCTCTGTAAACATGACACTTTACCTGTTTCTCATGAGAGACCTTATAATGCCAGGAGATGTAAAGATGAAGACCAAATTTATCAGTGGTTTAAAACTTTTGCACATAACTTTTCATGACAGACGTCTTCGACAGGAAAGTTTAGGATGGAAAACGACAGGGCGAACATGTCTCGTCCTGTTTCTTATCACTGTTTACAAAAGTATCTGCAGTATTTGGTCACTCAAGAGTTTCTTCTCTGTTCAGAACTCCAACATTTGACTTTCATCTTTGTTCCCAGCTGTAGTCCTGATTTGATGAACATTTTTTCCAAGGAAAGCCTGATATCAAAAACTGTGCTTTAAAAAGTTCATCTCTATGAGAGAAGTGGAAAAGCTTGTTCTAATGAGCACTCTGACCTCTTTTCATCCGTAGGAGAAAATTCCGTTTTTCCTCCAGAACCTCCTGAATACGTTTGTTCCTGGTTCTTTCTCTGAGGTTGATTCGACGCTTTGGTATCAGGTTGTTCTGAGAGACATCACCATCTGCACTGGTTAGTTTGTTTTCAAAAACATCAACAGAGTTGTTCTCATTGTTCCCCACAGTTCTTTGTTGTGTCTTTAAGGTAGAGACTGTTGTTGTGACTACAGTCGTTGGTTCTCCTTTGCTATGAGTGATCGCAGTGGGAAGTGATGTGACAGCGGGGTCTGGGGTTGTTGTGGAAATCGGGATGTTCACGGGGATGTACTCAGACAAATCCAGCCAGGGCGAGGAGACTATCTTGGTCATATCATCTCCATCTATGGTTGGGATGACCATGGAGAATCCATCCTCCAGCACAATAGTGTCCCCGACTACTACAAAACTGCTGTAGGACTCTTTGTCGTCACCACTTGGAGGGGTCCCACTGGTGTCTGTAGCATCACCACTGTTTGTCACTGTAACATCCTCAGTGTTAATGTTTCCTGTAGGTGTGATAAAATCAGTATAAGGGATGGGTGTTGTGGCGTCTCTATGTGTGTTATCATGGTGCAACAATGGAGATCTATCTGTAACAAGTACATCACTACTGATGGGTGTAGGACTGATTCTTGACTCAGGGAAGGGCCAGATTGTCACTGTACTACTGCCACTGGAAGGAATAGTAGAACTAGCTTCTTCAAGTGATGTATTTTGAATTGCAGAAGGGTTAGGAGTTACGGTATGAAGTTGTGATGTCTGTTTGGAATTGATTCTATCATGTTTGGTCTTGGTCTGTGACTTACTGGAACTTTTAGGCGCTGGTTTCAATTTGTTTTGAAAGTTTGGCTTTGTTTGAACTTGTTTCAAGGATTTTGTCTTTTGCTCCGTGTTCTTTTTGGGATTGGTGTTCAGTGGAACCTTCTTTTTGTTTATCTTCCCTGTAGGGACCGCTGCAGAAGTGGTCTTTTTTGAAGAAGAACCTAATGAAGTCATCTTTTTGGCAGATGGGTTCATTTTAGTAATGTTTTTAGAAGTAGTATTTGATACTTTCTTGGGACTACTGTTTGCTGGTGTAATCTTTTTTGCAGGGGTATTTGGTAGAGTAGAATTTTTAATACTAGTTTTTGGTGGAGTCGTTTTTTGGGGACCAGTGAATGGCGGATTGGTTTTTTTGGGACTAGCATTTGAAGAATTAATCTTTTTGGGACCAACATATGGCAGATAAATTTTTTTGGGACCAGTGATTGACGAATTTGTCTTTTTGGGACCCGTTTTTGGCAGATAAAACTTTTTGGGACTAGAGATTGATGAATTTGTCTTTTTGGGACCAATGTTTGGTGGATCAAACGTTTTGGGACTAGTGATTGATGAATTTGTCTTTTTGGGGCCAGTTTTTGGCAGATCAAACTTTTTGGGACTAGAGATAGACAAATTTGTCTTTTTGGGACCAACGTTTGGCGGATCAAACTTTTTGGGATTATTGATTGATGAATTTGTCTTTTTGGGGTCTGTTTTTGGCAGATCAAACTTTTTGGGACTAGAGATTGATGAATTTGTCTTTTTGGGACCAACATTTGGCGGATCAAACTTTTTGGGACTATTGATTGAGGAATTTGTCTTTTTGGGGCCAACGTTTGACAGATCAAACTTTTTGGGATTATTGATTGATGAATTTGTCTTTTTGGGGCCTGTTTTTGGCGGATCAAACTTTTTGGGACTATTGATTGAGGAATTTGTCTTTTTGGGACCAATGTTTGGCGGATCAAACGTTTTGGGAGTAGTAATTGACAAATCTGTCTTCTTGGGACCAACGTATGGCGGATTGAACTTTTTGGGGCCAGTGGTTGATGAATTTGTCTTTTTTGGACTAAGGTTTGGCGGATTAAACTTTTTGGGACTAGCGATTGACGAATTTGTCTTTTTGGGATTAACATAGGGTGGATCAAACTTTTTGGGAGTACCAATCTTTGGATTAGTGTTTGTTTTCTTTTTGAAATTTGTCTTTGGTGGAACATATTTTTTTATAGTTTTTGGTTTTTCCTTCTTTGGTTGATCAAACTTTTTCAGAATCACCTTTGTCTTGGTTTTTGGTTTACTTTTTTTGTTAGGACTAGATGTTAGCAAGATGGGTGTTTTTGTACTACTTTCTGTTGGATTTGTTTGTACTGGACTGAAGTTTGATGTAAGGTCTGTTGTAGTTTCTGTCCCTGCTATTGGAGTAGTTGTAGTGCTCTGAAACTGTGGATATGTCCTCCCTTCAGTAGGAAAGATGTTGAAAAATGTGGTGATGAAGTTAGTAAAGGTTGTAGGAAGGGAAGATGTAATAGTTGCAACTGGTAGATGAGTGGAAATTACTTGTGCTGTGCTTATTTTTTGGGTGGTACTCAATGGAGTTTGACTGGAAAATAGAGTTTGTGCAGTAGTTGGGAGGTAAGTGGTAGACCATGAATCAGTGGTAGACGCTGGATTGGTGGTAATGCCAACTTTAATATGTTGAGAGGTGGAAAATCCAGAGCTAGGTATGTTGATGGACGTGTGAGCTGTAACAGAAGTGATGAGGGTGGATCTAGAAGTAGAGCTGGGCACAGGTTCTGCACTAGTGATGTTGCTGCAGGTCTTGCAGCATATGCGCCAGTAATCCGGCAGAGAGCAGTAGCGCTTCAGCGTTTCCATACGGCAAAACACAGAGCGGTCTCCACGGCAACGCAGGCCTGTGAAGGAGAGAACACAGAACTGAGACTTGACGCAGACAGAAGTCGAGACTATGAAGCAATGTGTGATTGTTGGATTGCTTACTTTAGTTTTAGCTTTTTTGTGTATGTTAGAGGAGATGTAAACACAAATGACTGTGTCTCTGAGCATGTGTGTGTGTGTGTTGTTTCACACTTTGGAAAGTAGAGTAGTAAAGCCAGACCATCAGCAGAGGATGCAGGAAAGATAAGGAGAGAAACCCAAGAAGAGAAGCCATTAGATTACTTCAGAGTAACTGAAAAGAAAGAGTTGCCAGTCTTGTGTTTTTCAATAAAATTGGATTATGTTAATTAAAAAGCATCTCAACACTTGAAATCTTTAAAATGAATTTTCAAATCATCTACCTGATGAGGAAGCCTTTTGTACCATGAGACTAAAAATGTTCTGTGACAACAAATCTAATTAGTAAATATTCCTGCGGAGAGAAAGATCACACTTTTTAAAACAATTTTATTGATACAACTTTGCTGTTGAGAATGACATGAACTGAAACAATGAGATATACCTCCTCCTTCCCATTATATAGATATATTTTTTTCTTAAGAAAAATAATTCAACTGTATCGAAAGTTACAAGTTCACAGTCACTTTGGTAAAACACTTGATTACTTGGAAATCAACCAGTCAATCTGTTTTTTATCGATTGAAAAAAGAAAACATGAAGTACATAAATTATATTTGCTTTTTAAAGAAAATACATAATTTCCATGATGATGTAAAAACTGGAATGGCACATTAAGTGTCATATGAAACATTTACAAAACATTAATAAAATTTCCCTGATAAATCAAAGTGCATATAGACGCAGTGCACGTAGTCCGTCTGAATGTTTCTTCAACGTTAGCTGAACATTAGCCAGCCCCACACAGCAGGCCAGTGAAGCCACGAAACAGTTACCCATAGTATAGAATATTATAGAAGAAGATAACAGTCATGAACATTATTAAATACAGTCAACACCAATGTTATATACAGTATCGCACTGCTAGGTCTGGCTTGGTCTCATACAGTCCAACTCCAGCAGCAGGAAACCTTGGATAGCTCGCTACATAGTCACAACAAAAATATGTGATCACAATACAATGACAACTCTGAAGTGTTCTTTTTTTCCTAGATGCCATTTGTGTCAATACCGTAGGCCCTTAGAAAACCCCTTCCAGTAGTCGGCCCAGCAACACCTTGGTAGGTTTGATGGATGGCGGGTGTGAGTTACGTTGGTTTGAAGCTGCCTCTATTCCGAGTGAAACTTTGAATGAGTAAAGCCATCTCTTTCACAGATAAATGCCATTACATTCAATCCAAGATAAGGCATTGTTCATGTGGTTAATGTTCATCAAAATAAAGTGAAATCACCAGATGCTCTCAAATCAAAGTTTATGAGGTATTTCTGTATCTGATCGCAGTGTGAAAATTCCTAAATGATGCAGCACCCTCGCGCACAAACACAAGCGTTCACATGAACGTCAACTTCGACAAAGACCACTTTTCCTCGTTTGCTCCCTCGTGCAAGCTCACACGCAAATACATGCATCCAACAGCACACGGGATGTAAACGTAGACACACACACACACACCTATATATGCAAACACACAGGTGATGGAGGCAAATGTGCATGACGAAACGTGATCCGGATCCTTAAAGAAAATGAGAAGTGACAGTAAACCACTGATCCATTTGAGAATGGAGAGGCAACTAACTGACCAAGTCCTGCATAATATATGTCAAACCCGTTCCCCCAAAACACTTCACCTTTTATTAAATATTCATCTGTATTCATGTAAAATCGATAAAAAAAATACACATAACAGTCAAGGATCTAAGCGATCGATAGCAGTCCAAAGGTTTTAGGCAAATAAGCTACAGCTTATTCATGGTAAAACATTATTAATATTATTGTTACTTATATAGATTTAGATTTATATGTGTATATATGTGTGTGTGTTTACATGTATGTATGTATATATATATATATATATATATATATATATACGTGTGTGTGTGTGTGTTTATATATGTATAAATACAAATATATTTATAGATGTATTTGTTCAAAGTTTGCAAGCACAAATAAGCTGCATTTATTGAATTTTTGTATAACAGTCAAAGAGAGGATGGCTGATGATGAGGTGAAATGGGAAGCAACCTCAAGTGGTCAAACTACCCTGTTTTTTTTTTTTTTTTTTTTTACTGTTTTTTTCTTTATTTTTTCACCTCCCAGTTCCCTCAAGAAAAAAAAAAAGAATAAAAAGGTTTACTCACATCCCTTTCAATCCCTGTGCTAAGCTCCTGTCAATCTGAGAGTGGAACGTTAGGATGAGACACCTTTCTCATTCCCAAATGGAACCAAAATGTCAGATGAGCACTTTAGCAAAGATGTCTTCAAATCACATTCACAATAAAGCTTTCATATTTTAATATATATGTATTTTTTCTTTATGAATATTATATACCATTTCTGTTTATTTTCACATCTGTTTCTCCCCGCACCGATAATGCGCTACACATAGAAAAAGCGCTGCTGCATCACAGGAGTAGTAACCCATAACAACACGCAGCTAGCTCGCGCAAAACTTGGCCTTCAGATGTAGAGGCCGTGCAACCACCTTTTGACACGTCGTGGGAGGTGCCAGTGAAAACCTGCTCCTCTTTGCAACTTTGAATCCTTTTCAAATTTTTTGTTGATCTTTTGAAGTTTTTGACTGGCCAGCGGTCACAACACAATGCTCCACAGAGGAGAGAGAGAGAGATAAAGAGACAGAGCAAGAGAGAACCAACTAGCACACACAGGAGCCAGAGACCTCCCCCGGTCAGAGCCGCCTCAGACACAGAGAGAGACACAACATCCCCCCCTAAAAGAGAAGCGAAAGCTTTGCCGCCGTGAGCGGGCACAGGCACAAGGCGTGGGGGGAGGGGCAGGTCAGGGGGCCAGCCGGGGCCGGCCCTGCAGAGACAGGAGGACAGAGATGGGCAGGGCCCAGCAGAGGACAGACAAGCAGCTGCGGCTGCTGCTGTGGAGGCCGGGCTGGGAACTATAGAGGGAAGTTTTACGTGAGGAGATCCTGGGGTAGTTGGGGTCAGGACGAGAAAGCCACTGGATCAGAATGTTGCCATTTTTGTTGAGGTCGGATGAGCCCTCTGCAATGAAATAAAGAGAGTGATGGAGATAAGTCAGAGAAAACATTGCATGATTTTTAATTCTGTGTTCCTTTAATAAAGTGGTGTCCAACCCCAGCCCTCGAGGGCCACCACCCTGCATGTTTTAGTTGTTTCCCTACTCCAACACACCTGATTCTAAGGTTGAATTACCTGTTCAAGATCTGCAGAAGCCTGTTAATCACCTAATGATTAAAATCAGGTGTGCTGAATCAGAGAAACCTCTAAAATACCAAAATATGTAAATGTCTTTCAGCTGACCCCAGAATAAAATCATAGCAGAGTAAAATATGAGATCCTTAATGATTTGGAACTTTGTCTCTTTCAGGTTTACACCTAATGTTTCTTAGAACAGTCACGAAGTCAAAGAAAGAACAAAAAAAAACCTCTGACAGTATCCTAAAGTGCAAGTCACCCTGTTTGAAAAGTGTACCTAAAGGAGGCGTTGCCCAGCGGATTGAGGCAGTGACTGACAGTATCCCTGCCCAACCCCCCCCACATTCATGGAGTTTTTCCATCTTTACACACACACACACGCACGCACGCACGCACGCACACACACTTACACACACACACACACACACACACACACACACACACACACACACACACACACACACACACACACACACACACACACACACACACACACACACTGCTCAGTCAGCGGAGCAGAGAAAGCAGGCTAGAGGATTTTCTCTCCACCTCGTTTACTACAAGAGAAAGATGAAGACCTTTAAGGAGGCAAGCAGCTCTGAGCCGTATCGTTTTGTATCGGCTTGAGAACGGCCAAGCCTGCTGGAGGCGTGGCCGAGACTTGGCTGCAGTACAGTGGTTCAAAGTGTCACACTCTAATCAGCTAATGAATCCAAAGCAGATGGTTTCTCAGTCTAAGTTGATTTACTGACATAAGTGGACTTCTGTTCTAAATGTTGGAGTTTCACCTGTGTCTGCTTTGGCCACTAACTTATTGTACAGGAAGTTGGTTTTGTTCCAGACTAATTTGTGTTTTTGTTTTGATCTCTTTTATTATTAATATATAAAACAACACAACAGCTCTCAGTAGGATTGCCTGGAGAGTTATTCATGAGGTGGAGACAGCTCAGGACTCACTGGGACATGGTTCCAGGCGACAGACTCTTATGGTTTCAGGCTTGCTGTCTAGACACAGGCCGATGGTGTTGTCCCTGGTGTGGCACAGAGCCTGTCTCTGCTGGGTCCCGTTACCACACGTCACCGAGCACTAGAGGTACAAGATACACACACAGTCTGATACACTATCAAAGTATTTTCACTTAAGGGCCTTTGTGAACTCTGCTTGTGTACCTGTGACCAGGGCCCAACTCTCCACTGCGTTGGGCAGGAGAACCGGTTGCAGGGTCTGCGGGACTCGGGCCGATCATCGCTGCAGTGTTTGTTGTGAATGAGGCGTGTTGTGTTGTCCTCTGACGGCTGGACACAGGTAACGGAGCGAACCTGTAACCCTGTCTTTCCACAGGGCTTACTGCAGTTCTGCCACTCCCCTGACACCCATCTGGAAGCCAAAAACAGGAGAAACAAGTTTGAAAGGGTCTCAGGTTTTATTAATTTTCCACTCCTATTTAAAGGCGATCATACATACATGGGTGGAGGGCAGGGCTTCTGATTACAGTCTCTAATGTCCCCCCTTGGCTTCATGTTGGACTTGTTGCAGAAGCTTTTGTGAACCATCTTGCTGTCAACCTTTCTTCTGCAGCCGTATCGCAGGTACTGCTTTCCTAAAAACACAGATATTAAAATGACCCAATCACAGTGAAAGAGGTGAGAAATAAGAGCAGGGAACTTCAGAGTCTGCGTTCTTTGGGTCTGCTGTACCTCCACCACAAGCCTTAGAGCAGTAGGACCATCTTTTAGGGGCCCACTCGTAGGCACTGTCTTCTACCAGCATGTTGTTCTGAATAGCAGAGTCTCCGTCCATGTTCATCATGTACTTGTAGGACAAGTTTACATCCTCATCTCCGTGTAGTTTCATCTGTATAGAAAAGCACTCTTTAGAACAGCAACATCTAACCACACCTTTATATAGAATTAGTTTAATGTGTTACCATTATTAGAATGCCATGTCTGAGAGGCCCTGTGCTCTGAAGGGTTTCCTTCTCATTGTCGTTCTCATATTCCCACTCGACCCCCTTCTCTACGACTGAGTGGGTTTCTGGGTATTCATCTTCTCCATTTAAGAAGAACAGCCCTGATGCCACGTTTTTAACAACTGTAGACAGGTAGGACATAGAAAGGATTTAAAATAAAGAAAAGCAAACATGTAAAATTGTGCACTGAAGAGGAGTGAGGTGCAACATACCAAGAGTGTGTGGTGTGGCTTTCAGCTCCTGAATCAGTAAGTGTCTTGCTCCTCGTGGGATTTCAAGAACTTTGAGGAAACCTGAAATGACACATTCATAAAGCTCGTTGCTCTGAAACTAATCCCTCCCTTTCTCAAACCTTTTTTTCTGATGTTCTACTAAAGAATTTCTCTTTTACTCAAATATTCTTGCTCTTCTGGTAAAATTCCTGCATCGTTTCTGCAAGGATTCCTGGGTTTCTCATGTAATACATTTAGCATTAGCTCATGAACGTAATGTTTCTGGCAGCGCTCACGTGGAAAAGCACAAGCTCAGATTTTCCTGAGGGTCAGTTTAGCATATCTTCCTCTAGAGGGCAATGTTATTATAAGTTGTAACAACCTCTCAGATTTAGAGGACTCGGTGTTTACCCTGCTTCTTTGCCGTCCGTGTGATTGTGTCTTTGAAGGTTTTGCAGCTGGAGTTGTCGCCTCCACATACTCCACACTTGTCCTCCTGCTTTGAGGAGCCAATCACTTTGTCACAGCCAACTTTCTGTTAACGAGGACACGAGAAGTTCAACACACGCAGACCAGAACACATTAAGCTTTCCAGCAACGGTGTTCAAACATCAAAGTCACTCACCTCGCACGAGCCACGCACACATACGCTGTGTGGGTCCTTGTACGAGCAGCGAGTCCCATCCAGGACCATTTCCTCCATGAGGATGACTTTTCTTGTCTCCTTGGACTGACAGTACAGGTGGCAGCGTTTGTTAGCTGAGGAACAAACACAAAATCCATCAGTGATTTTATTTTTCTAACTCCCATGAATGAGCTCTGTGAGTCAGCATGAGGCTGTCTCATTGTGTTGGTCTGCCTGAGTCATACTACGACTAGACGAGCCCCCAGAGACAAAACCTGGCAGATCGTCCCAGTGACGATCATGCAGATGGCCACTATCCAGAGGACCTCGTCTTTTGGAGTTGTGACACTAATACACAGGTGGCAGACGTGCTACAAACGCACTACAGTCATTACATCACCATGGGTAAACACTGCTGAGTAAAAACCAGAATCACTCTGACAATGTGTGATTTCCTTCTGCAGTCGTCTGAGCGAGGCCTGATCAGGCCACAGTTGTTGAGGTTAAACACAAACTCGCAACTTTCATCACTATCCTTAAAATGCTAGATTAAACTTAACAAAGATGAGTAAACAAAAAAGTTCAAACTTAAGCGGTTAGACAAACTCTGCTCTGTAGATATTTTTGTTAAAACGTCAGAACGGACATAGCTGCAGTCAGTAAAAACACAAGTTCCAAGGTTACCTCACCATTTCATATCTCTATTCTCAGGAGGAATTGATAGAACATTTGATGACGTGAGGAAAATCCCCAGATGTAGAAATGAAAACAAGAATTTGTTAAAGAAATATTACACATTCACATCTGGAGTTGACATTCTCACATTATCGGGAATTCAGAAGATGACAAACCCTGAATGGAATTTATGTTCACCTCCCTTTAGTTTTATTTCTGTCACACACACACACACACACACACACACACACACACACACACACACACACACACACACGGAAAAGTAATCTAAGTGGTTGAAAGAAGGAAAAATTAGGACATTTATCAATAATAATAATTTAGCACAGCTGTTTAGATAGGAATTCAGCACACTTTAAGTGGAACAGCCCTTTAATATGATAATTTAATGTGTATGAAGCTGAAAGTGACACAACTGTATACTACTTTAAACACGTTTTTTGCTTTAAAACATCTTAATGCAAAGAGCTTTTCTGCATCAAATAGACAACTAAGTTTCCAGTGTAAATCCCATATGTGCCAAACAATCACACACTTTTAAAGATAATGTTTCATTCTTCAAAGCTTTGCTCAGGTGCAGCAGGACAGCCAGCTGTCAGTGATCATAAAGTTAAGGTCCCAAGTCATCATCACACACTGGTGAAATTACATCTCCACATTTGACCCATCCCCATGGTGGGGAGCGGTGAGCTGCAGCTGTGGCCGCGCTCGGGAACTATTTGGTGGTTTAACCCCCCAATCTAACCCCTTAGTGCTGAGTGTCAAGCGAGGAGGCATTGGGTCCCATTTTTTCAAAGTCTTTGGTATGACCCGACCAGGAATCGAACCCCGATCTCTCAGTCCCGGGGCGGACACTCAACCACTAGGCCACCGGAGCTGGTCTAACAAGACTTAATCGATAAAAATACAAATCCCCTAAAACCAAGCCACATCATAAAATGTGCTTTTGTTCCCTTTTTAGTTCTAGTGAACTAGACCAAATTCTTGCCTTGCAAAGTTTAATCTAGGCACGCTTCATAGGAACCCTCGCAGCCCAATCCACTGGCTGTCCAATCACAGCTCGCTATAGTTTTGGTTGGGCCAATCACAGCGCTCTATATTGTGGGCCAATCACAGAGCGGGAGTAGCCGATGACGTCAGAGCTGCGGCCGCGAACACAGACAACATGACGGCAGCGCAGGAACCACGTTGGTTTGAAACGGCTTTGTCATCAACATTGGATTATTTAGACTCCAACGTGCGTAAGTCTGTCTGATATACTTAGCAGCTTCTTATTTTTATCAAACAAAGTAGTGCAATGTCCCAGTACACCTGATATTCACATGTTTTCATACAAAAACGACAGAAATCATTGATGTTAGACGCCATTGCTGCCTCCCGCTTTTCCATCGCTGTGACGTTGTTCGTTACTCTGATTGGTCCTAGCGCTATCCAATTGCGTGCAGACAGTTTGAAAGACAACCGTAGATCCCGCCCCATGACTGAGAGCCAGCAATGAGTCGTGGCCAGACTATATATTCACATATATAGGATGGCTTGCCTGGCTAGTTTTTGGCTTCAAGTTGTATTAAAATGTCCAGAAGTACGTCATCACTTCAAATTTGGTGGTACTTACAGTCTGGGTCTTCATAAGGCAGCCAGTGGTGTTTGTTGCTGTGGTCTGAGGCATGGCACTGCTCCTCTCTCGGGTCGCTGTAGATGTCTTCACACTCATTAATGTTGCACATCTGGAACTGCTTAGTTGCCCCTATGCAAGTCCGGCCTCCATTGGCTGGACTGTGGTACGACAGGAGAAACAGAGGTTTTCCAATCAGCTAGAGAATATTTAGTTGTCTTTATGAGCTACTTTTTCTTTATACAAGGCTTTCTAGTTGACCTCTATTTGACTGGGGAAACACCTTTCAAAGTTCAACTTTACTTAGCTAGCCTCAATCTCCAAACCCAAGATGGCTGCCTTAAGCATAGAATGTGCAGAAATTAGCTTTATTAGCATCTCTGTTAGTTAGCATTTCACCACATCATTCACAGGAATATAATGTACATTCAACCTCTTCTGGAGAAAATGTTGCTTTGGTGTTTCTGTTCATAAAATTTTGTGTTCAGCTGTTTGCTACCTTCAGAAATCCCAACTAGGGTCAAAGCAGCATTTGGTACACACGTCCATTAATGGTCAGGGTCACTTTTAACCAAACTTTAAAAAATGCAGCCAGGGCCCTCGGCAATCTCCAGACCCACCCCAACCACATACAGTAGGCCAAACAAGTATTTAGACAGCCCCCAATTGTGCAGGTTCTCCCACTTAAAAACATGAGAGAGGCCTGAAATTTTCATCATAGGTCTACCTCAACTATGAGAATGAGAAAAAAAAGTCCAGAACATCACGTTGTCTGATTTTTAAAGAATTTATTTGCAAATTATGGTGGAAAAGAATTATTTGGTCAATAACGAAATTCCGTCTCAATACTTTGTTATAAACCCTTTGTTGGTAATGACAGAGGTCAAAGTTTTCTGTAAGTCTTCACAAGTTTTTCACACACTGTTGCTGGTATTTTGTCCCATCCATGCAGATCTCCTCTAGAGCAGAGATGTTTTGGGCAACATGGACTTTCAACTCCCTCCAAATTATTTTCTATGGGGTTGAGATCTGGAGGTTGGCTAGGCCACTCCAGGACCTTGAAATTCTTCTTACGAAGCCACTCCTTCGTTACCTGGGCGGTGTGTTTGGGATCATTGTCATGCTGAAAGACCCAGCCACGTTTCATCTTCAATGTCCTTGCTGATGGAAGGTTTTCACTCAAAATCTGACAATACATGACCCCATTCATTCTTTCCTTTACATGGATCAGTCGTCCTGGTCCCTTTGCAGAAAAACAGCCCCAAAGCATGATGTTTCCACCCCCATGCTTTACAGTAGGTATGGTGTTCTTTCTCCTCCAAACACGACGAGTAGAGTTTGTACCAAAATGTTCTATTTTGGTTTCATCTGACCCTAACCCATTTTCCACCATAATTTGCTAAAAAAATATTTTTTTCTAATTTTGCCTCTCATAGTTGAGGTATACCTATGATGAAAATTACAGGCCCCACTCATCTTATTAGATGGGAGACATGAGTGACATATGGCCATAGCCATTCATTAAGAGTTAAGAAAAGCTTTTACACTCTAGATATTATTGGTCTCAGTGGCGGCTCGTCCATAGGGGGCGCTAGGGCGCCGCCCCACCAGTCTCACAGGAAGAGGAAGAAGAAGATAGGAATCACAAAATGTATTTAAAAAAACATAAAATTTAAACTAAACGATCTATACACCTTATGGGCTGTAAGTGCTGTGTGTAATCTGCATTTAATTGTAGTTTAATAAAGTTAATACTTTTAACACGGCCGAAACGTCGACGTACTTCCTGTCACGTGTCCTCTCGCGGGTGCAGCAATCTTTACCATTGACTTAATACGGGCTAACTGGCGCACGCGCGCTGGATCCCCAATGACAAGGAATAGGAGAGCTGTTGGGCGCATATGGTTGCGATCGCAAGCAAATGGGGGGAGTCTGCTCAGATCAGGAGGAGGATGCTGATTGGTCAGCTCACCCAGCCCAGACAGAACCGGAAATTTCGCCACAGGCTAGTTCACGTCCGTTGTTGTTGTGGGGCTGCTGCTAATGTTGACTATGGAGAAAGCTAGTAGTTTCATCTTTTTATCATTGGATTCTACGAACCAAGTGGATTTTTTTCTATAAGATGGATTATTTTGACCAGCAAGGTAAGACAGAATTTAGCTTTTGACTTCATGAAAATAGCTTTGTTTTGCTTTTCATTTAGCAGTCATTGGGTGGTGTTGAGGTAGAAAATGTGGATTCTATCATTTAAAAAGAGCATCTTCCCGTTTAGTGTGTGTGCAGTTTGCATATATTGGTCAATATGAAGCATGTTTTTGGAACAACTTTGTAGCTAAGTGCTCCTGGACCGTTCCGTAGATTTCAAATTGTGTGACGCATAAGAATGGTAATATGTGGTTAGCGCATCTGAAAAACTGACCTGCAAAATGAAGAAAAAAATGACCGTTTATATAGCGCCTCTCAAGATAAACCATTCACAAGAACTAACATAAAACAATAAAAAATAAAAAAATGCTCCCCACCCAAAATAAAATTCACCAGCCACTGATTGGTATACCTTGGATTGTCACAGCTTCTTGTGCGGAACTGAACTCCTCCTCCACAGGTGCGCGAACACTGACCAAACTCGCTCCATGAGCCCCAGTTTCCATCCTGCTTCATGATGTCAGGAGTCAACCAGATGCAGTGGCCCTTAAAGCAGTGCTACAGCAGAAACAATCCAGTCAGTGGATCATATTCCTTTAAATCAACATTTGGTTGTGTAGCAGTAAAGTATGGATACCTTTCCATTCCCACACATGGTTCCATCGATGGGAGGACCCTTCTTGGTCTTGCAGAAGAAGGGATTGTCTGGGTGACTACACCACAGCTGCTTGCAGGGATCAAACGTGCGGTACTGTGGGGCACAGAGACTCCTCATGATCAACGAAACACACTGATAAGCAAGTCTACCGTCAACAAGAGTAAACAATGAATAAAAGGAACAAAAAATAGAGTAGGGAAGAGAAATGTCAAAACAACAGGAGCCATCATGATAATATACCCAACAATAAAAACACAGTCTGAGCTGAATCACTGCACTTTACACCACGCTTCACTGAGAAACACACACAGCCATTCATGCAAACTCAACCAATGCATGACAACAAGGGACGAGGTCTCGTAGTGAGAGAGTTTATGATTTGATTACATCACTGTGGAGGTCAGTGTTTGGAAATGGTGAGGTGTCAGCGACCTGCAAAATGCTTCTCTCCTGCACGTTTGATATGAAGCAAAGCTCTTTCCCACAGATTTTACTACCTATAATGACCCCAGTTGACCCTTACAGTTCAGGAGGTGAGTTACAAACAGTGGCTAGGACTGTGGTAGGTAATCACCAACTATGTCAGGCTGGAGGATCCTAAAAGCTGATGCAAAGCATGGAAAATGGACCTCTGCTCTGGCTGAGCTCTTTCCCAGAATGGAAAAGACATCTTTCCAAGCTTTTCCACTCGTTCATAGTCATTAGAGTGCCAATATAATGAGGTTCTTCCTGCCGGTGCTGCAAAGATTTAACACTGATTTGCAGGAGTGGACTGTGGGTATGGTGCTTATCAAGTCCTAGACAGCACCATAGCCACCAAAGAAATGAAGTGTTTGTCCATTTTTAAAGATTCTATTCCACCTTCTCTTAAAGTATAAGCATTTTAGAATCCTGCAGACTTATACCCAAATTATGATGATGGGTAGAACAGAGATATAAAGGTACAAAGTGAAAACGAAAACTTTAGAGAACAAATAGGACAAGAACGTCTGACAAAATAAATGAGGGGGCCACATTTCCTCCCGGAGAGGCGGGGTTACCTTACCTGTGCTCCAGACTGGCCCGCCTTTTGTAGCTGAGGGGATTGAGTTTGACAAGAGAATAGAGGGTAATCTAGCAATGTGCGCAAAGCCCCTGAACAGGCCCTTAATCAATCAAAACACAGCTTTGAAACAATGTGCCACAGTGGCTTCACAGTCAGAGAAAAATAACGTAAAGAGAAGCCGGAAATGATACTAGAGCTGGGTGTCACTTATCAAGCATGTAATGCTGTTTTAGTCTTTTTAAACTAATATGAGTTCATGTAAAGGCACTGTGGTGAAGTCATAAGGTATTTATTTACATTAAGTCTATTAAAGGGGTCCTAGAACAACTTCTCTAGAATAGGAAACTGTCTTTTGCGCCTCTATATAGCATATGGAACATTTTTAGGGCTCAACACGGCCCAGGAGTCCTGACAAATGGCTAAACACAACCCCAAAATGAAGCCCTGCAATGGAAAGACTGGTTTGCCCTGCCCACTCGGCAAGGACGTAAACAATAAATGAGCTGCATGCTGATTGGCCGGTTTTCCCTAATGGCTCTATATGATGCTGCCTGAAGCTAGAAGCTCTGTGTATCTGTGTACAGTATCCAGATAACTAAATAGGAAAGCCATGGATCTATTCAGCATTCATTCAAAGTCTGGATATTTTCAGTGCATCCTGGAACATTACGTGTGCTTTGACATCCTCCTTTTTTTCCTCTCGTCCAACAAGGACGTTAGCAGTAGCTCGAGCTAGCATTAGCAGTGGCTTACATTAGCATTAGCAGTAGCTTGGGCTAGCATTGTTCTGCTGTTAGTTTTACAGTGAACAACGTTTATATATTGTTGACACAGAAGTGTGCTGAGACCGAGGGGCACGCTTTTTCTGAATTTTATGAAGCCAAACTGGAAGCAACACAAATTGCAGTTCCGCCTTCATCCACTAGGGGCTGGCACCAGAAAGGAGCAAGTTACCATTGGCTCCTATGTTATAAATGCCAACTTCACAGCAGAAATAAAAATGTTTACAGCCTGGTTCAAAAAAACATTCTAGGTTTAATAGGTCTAGTTTACAGTCATGACAACTCTGAGGGGGGTGAATTTTTTTGTAACTCTTCCATTTAGGTGTAATAAAATGCTTGAAATTATGAATAATTAGATTTGATTGACAGCTAGCATGAGACGTCAGAGCTATCGTCAGAGCTAGCGCTAGCGGCTTGCTCCGGGGAAGGCCTCTGCCTTGGCCTCACGTTAATAGTGATCGGTCATTTCGACTCTCTGAACTTTAGTTGTGTCCTCTGTGTTTTCGTGTTTGGATGTTAATCATGGAATTATTGGACAAAGATGGCACGCTGTGGTATTGAATGCACTAAGAGATCATCCAAGATGTCGCTGCTTCATTTTTATCGGTAAGTAAAATTATATTTCTGTTCTTTATTTCACTGGTTGAATGGGGGAAAATGCTGTGTGTTTAACATAACATCTGGTCAAAATGGGCTGAAAAATGCCGCTGGTAGGGCCGGGTACCGAGACTCGCAGCCAGATATCCCCGCAGTGGCAGCAGCCCCGCTGATCTCCAACTGTTGCGAAGGAGTGGAGTGTGGGCTCACGCAGCCCGAGTGCCCAGCTCCGATCACTGCGGTCTGAGCCTGTGTTTGTATTTTAATTCAACGATTAGCTCCTAGCTTCCTGTTGGCTTCCGGTTACCTCCGGACTTGCTCAGATAGCTCGTAGCTACATTGGATCAGAATTTGATGGGTGTCAATCATTTGCTCCCACCCTCACAGCCCCACTCTCAGCTCCACCTCTTTGCCCATTTTTTATTTGGCGGTAGTGACGACACAAGTTAAATGGCCAAGATGGCGGTGGTGGGAACCGCCCATTTGGCTTCAAACAAACCCTAAAGAAATCTATAGGTGACATCACAGAGAGTGTGTCCATAATTTTAACAGGTTGTGACATGTTCAGTGAATCATACCTCAAGCTTCCTGTATTCAACAACAAGAAGGTTGGAAATCGGTCTAGATCATGTAATGTTCATAGGATCCGGAATCGGGCGGAAAAAATTTGATTAAAACTTAAAACAACAAACATGACTTTGTAAATTCATCCTGAGTTAGCAATTTTCAAATGAAATAACAGTGGCTTAGTTTTAATTTGAACAAGTTCCTGTACATCTTTGTTTCTTGGACGAAAACAACACCATAACGTCACACAATTTACGACAGGCGGGGAATTCAGACACCATAACAGGCAGCTGTTAGCTAGCAGGCTAATGCAGAGCTAACATATTGTCTCTGCAGTTTGGACGTATTTTAAACCTGACATTGACGGCAGTACAAACCACAGTGATGTTTGCATATTAGGCATTTCACATGGTGGAAAAGACAGAGCTTTTAAATAATAATAAAAACCTAAAGGATAACTTAGGCAACTCCTTTTTTCTTCTTATTAGAATGTATTGCTGAAGTATCGAATCGGGATTCAGTATCGGCAGATATTCAAAATCAAATGACTCGGACTCGGATCTGGAGCAAAGATCCATCCCTGTGAGTGTGGTTTTGAATTCTAGGACCCCTTTAAGATAAATAAGGAAGTATCTATTAAAACCAATTACCTGCTTTTAAGCAAGATGTAAATCCCACCAGTGGCAGGGAGAGGAAACAGAGGACATCAGAAGAACGTGAATGTTGAGGTTTAAATTTAATTTTAAGGAAATGAGTAGAAGCCACGAGTGGGCTCAGCTAAAATAAACTGTCATGTTTTACACATCACAGTGAAATCAATAAATACCAGTTACCCAGAGAGCCTGAACTGATTTTACTCAAAGCTCTCAGGGAAGATAAAACAAAGTTAGGCCCAACTGGAGGGACTTTCTCTAAAAGCATTCCCTGATTACGGTGGTACAGCCTGTAGGTTTTGGTGTTTAAGGGAGTGTTGGATTACTGATATCCCTTACCGCGGTACACATGGTGTAGCCCGTGCCGAAGTCGAAGCGACACTGTTCATTCATGGAGTAGTGCAAACCAGGAAGCTGAGGCAACGACGGCCAGTTGTGGTCAAATGGGTCATCCCGGAGACAGTCATAAGAGCTGCAAAAGGAGACAGTATTATTCTTTGTTGGGCAGTTTTGATCATTTCCTGTCCTTCATTTCCTTGTATGTCATTTACAAGTCTTTTAAGGATTAATATAAAGTTGTATGCTGTCTGTAAGGAGTAACTATTTCAAAAATTTCAATATTCGTCAACTTTCTGCACTAAAGCCCACTAGTAGTTTAGGACAAAGTGCCTTTGTTGTTGTAATGTATAAACTATGTAAAAAGAAAAAAAGGTCTATAATTTGTTAATGCTGCTTCCAGTGACTCATTAAAGCCATATTATGCAACTTTTTCATATTTTTAAATACGTTTTTTGAGCCAGTATGTGCTAAATGATTCTTTACAGGGTTAATGAAATGTCACTCAGACCCCCACCGCCCTCTGTGGAAAGAATACTGCACTTGCAACTTCGGAGATGACAGTCTGCTTCCATCATGTTTCCTGCATGTTTTAGATCATGAACACAGCTGATTTGTTTGATTCAGTGATGAACCGCTCCTGTAGACACTAATGAAGGCTGAGGAGACATTTCAGCAGTTAGATTAAGGTGTTTAAAAGACGAACTTTTACTTTTGCTTTCACTAAAGGGCACTAGGGGGTGCTAAAAACAAGCCAAAACTGACTAGTGTTCCTTGAAATAATCATGGCAACTACACATCTGTGAGACAGAGGAAACAATTTTTTACTGTTTCACTAAAATCCCAATTAAAAACTAATCATGTAATGAAACCAGTGTCCGCCCTGGGACTGGGAGATCGGGGTTCGAATCCCGGTTGGGTCATACCAAAGACTGATACAAATGGGACCCAATGCCTCCTCGCTTGACACTCAGCACTAAGGGGTTGGATTGGGGGGTTAAACCATCAAATAGTTCCCGAGCGCGGCCATGTCTGCAGCTCACCGCTCCCCACGGGGATGGGTCAAATGCGGAGGACAATTTTCACCACACACCAGTGTGTATGACAAACTGATGGCTTTAATCTTTAATCTTAAATATTTCTTGTATGTGTGTGTGTGTGTGCATGCGTTTATGCATCTCTCACTGAAGGTAGCGTCCCAGCTCCTGCATGCTACATCTGGACCACTGGAAGCGGTGGAAGGCAGCTTGCACCAGCGGAGCCATGATGCTGCCCATGGGCACCTCGTCTCCACAGCGGTTTCCCTGACCGTCGTGCTCCATCCCCAGCCTACGCAGTCAGAGAAGAAAGAAAAGGAGGGGAGGAGTAGAAGGAAGAGGAAACAGGTTGGGGATATGTAGGAGGTAAAGAGCAAAAAGCAATGAAGGCTGTGACCGCTGCATCAGAACTCTTTATTATCTTGATTTTCTGTCTTGCTTTAGCGTTATTGCTACACTTACACATGTCCAGTTTCATGTGCCACCACAAAGGCAGAGGAGAAACCATCTTCATGGTTCAAGGTGCAGCTCCTCACAGGATGGCACATCCCCGTCACTGGAGCATAACCTGAGAAACCAGGGAGGCAACATTTAGGATTCATCAGCTGTGATCCACTATAACAACATTAGAAACATGAATGAAATAAGATGAAAACGTACTATTTGGTCAACTGCTACATGTCTAATTGTATTTATCCTGAAACTAACAGGATAAGATCAATGCTTCATACCCAGACTTTTATACGGTGATGTCAAATAGAACTCACTCTTACAGATCTCTTCAATTCTTGTTTTTCTCTGGTCACATTTAAATGTTTCAGATCAGCAAATAAATCTCAGAATCAGACGACAAGAGTAAATATAAACATAAGGATTTCATTTATTAGGGAAACATTGCTATGAAAACCAACCAGGCTTTGTCCCCCTTCTTAAACCATGAATACACTTTAGATTAAAACATCAAATAGAAGCGTGAGTCCAGTTCCACCAGCCACACCCAGACCTGATAACTGTCACACCTGCAGGATGAAGAAATCACTTCAATAGAACCTGTCGGACCTCTCAAAAACACACATACCAAGAAATTTAGGAACAATGGAACCCAAATGACATCTAAGGGACTGAAAGCCTCACTTTTAAGGTTCATGATTCAGCAATATGTAGGAGAACAAAAGGCACCATGGGACAAAGACACAAAGACCTGTCCTACTGGCAAAAACCTATCTTCATGATTCCTAAGATTTTTTGGGAAACATTCTGTAAACTGAATCCCCAAAGACTTTTTCTACAATAGCTACGTTTACATGGGCACAAGTAATCAGAATGAACGCCCTATCAGATCAAAGATTCTGATCTGATTCGGCATGATCCGAATGAAATTTAATTCCGATTGGGAGAGGTGGTTTTGTCCGATCATCATTCCGATTGACGTCCATGTACACACCCATTCGAATTGTTGGAGTAAAATAATGCCCACTGCGCATGTGTGCAAGTTCAGCGTGACGTCTTTCCACCTTTGCAGATGCTCACGACAGCTCGAAAACATGGCGGGAGGTAAACAGAAGTGGTCTGTTGCCGACACTATTCTTTTACTGGAAACACTACGGGAGCTCAATATTATTGAACGTCTCGACGGCCGAAAGGCTAGAAATGCCGAGTTATACGCTCAAGTTCATCTAAAGACGCAGGAAGTGGGAATTCACCGAAGTATCGACCAAATCAAAAACCGCTGGAAAAGTTTGAAAACAGCGTATTACAAGGCAAAAACTCAAAATGGCAGTAGTGAGCAGGTGATCATTAGTAAGTTATCGGAGGAGCAGTGGCATCATTCCAGTTAGTGTTCATGTAAACAGAGATTTGGGATTTCCGATCAACCAAGATTTTAATCAGAAAGGGGAAACTTGGTGCATGTAAACGTAGCTTGTTCAATAAACTGGAGACAAATGTGGAACTCTATGGAAGGTGTGTGTCCCGTTACATCAGGTGTAAAACTAAGTCAAGCATGGTGGTGGTGGTGTGATGGTCTGGGGCTGCTTTTCTGCTTCAGGACCTGGAACACTTGCCTGTAAATGATGGAACCATGAATTCTGCTCTCTAGCAGAAAATTATGATGCATAAAATCTGACCTTTGACCTTAAAAAGGTCATTAATGCTAGAAAACTTTGGGTAACACTTTACAATAAGGGTCCCTTTATTAACGTTAATTAGTGCATTATTAAGCATTACTAAACCGTTACATAAAGTATTAACAACTGCTTTTATGCATTACATAGCATTAATAAACATATTTAATACATTATTAAGCATTAAATAATATTTAATTACTTAGCATCATGTGCTTTCTAAATGCTTAATAGACTCATAAGCATTACTTTTAATTCATTCTTTGTACAGTACAAAGACTGACAGATTAGGTAGATAGACAGCCAGGTAGGCTGACTAAGAAATGTCTAATGACAGGATTGATAATGTTCTTTAGTTCTTAAAGAGGTCAGATGTTTAAATTTTCTCAATTCTTCAGTTGTGAGTTCAGTTGTAAACACTAAATCTGTTTTGAAATACAAATAAAATGTGTAAAATGCTTGATATGTGATTGTTTCAACTGATATTGAATAAGTAAAGCTCATTTACCACTGTTGTGCATTTCCTAAGAGATAAGTGTTTACACTTTACAATAAGGCTCCAAAATTAATTCAGTGATATGCTTAAGTAATGCTTATGAGTCTATTAAGCATTTAGAAAGTGTTTCCAAAGGGATTCATGTTTACACTTTACAATAAGGGTCCAAAAGGCATTTAGTAATGGTTAACTATGGATAAGTAATACTTAAGTTATGCTTATGAGTCTATTAAGCATTTAGCAAGTGTTTCTAAAGGGATACATGTTTCTACCTTACCTAAGGTCAGGAAAGGGCTACCTGTTGACGTACACAGTACAGCATTAGTAAGTGAGTAATTAATTGATTATTAATGCAAGTAACATCCAAAATACAGGGTAGGATAAGTGGATGCATTAGTTAGCTGTTACTTACTGCTTATTCACTGCAAATACACAACAATTGTAAATGATTACTTGGGTATTTATTAAGGGTTTATTAACACATCAACTATCATGGTAATTACTGCAGAGTAAAACACATGATGCTAAGTAATTAAATATTATTTAATGCTTATTACTGCATTAACTAAGGTTCAGTAATAAACAATAGTTAATGGCTTAATAATGCATTAAATAATATGTTTATTAACGCTATGTAATGCATAAAAGCATTTTGTTAATACTTTATGTAATGGTTTAGTAATGCTTAATAATGCACTAATTAACGTTAATAAAGGAACCCTTATTGTAAAGTGTTACCAAACTTTCTAATGTGTTTTAATTAAAACAATTGTGTAAAGAAGAGTAGGACAAACTCCCAGTTATCCCAGTTATCACAAACCAGTTACAGCTCCAACCAGTTCTTGAGTTTATGGGTCCAGGTTGATTCTAATGGTTTTTTGTTCTAAAGATCATTTAAAACTACATTTTTTATTTACTCAGATTATTGTTGTCAGACATTATTGTTTATTTTCTGATCTGAAACATTTTAGTGTGACAAAAAAAAAAAATCTAAGACATAGAATAAATGTATGAGGGGACCAACATGGCTGCACACATAAAAAAGAGAAAGCTGTTTACATGTATGTGTCTAATCCTAAGCCCACATGCCCGTCCTCGGCTCCCTGTGTGCTTGTCTGTCCTGTGCTGTCTTTAATTGTGGAGCTGTGGCTGGCCCTCCTCTCTATATTGATTTTCTGCTGCTGAAGGCTGCGCCCAAGGGCAGCTGAAGGGCTTCTGGATAGCTAGGCCACTGGCTTTAGAGGCCCGTCCCCTGGGCCTGGCTGTTAGCCTGCACTCTGCTGCACAGAAAACCATCAACCACCAAAGCCACAGCAGCTACACCAGTCAAAGGAAAGGAGAGGACGGTTCTCCTCCTGGACCCACGCTGCAGTTTACAGTATGTTAATCAGCTTGGATCGTGTGTGTCCTTCAATACCCTGCATGCCAGTGGGGCCGAATTCTTGGCGTGTGAGGAAAATGGCATGATCATGATACTCGGCGTCCCCCGTGTCCTGCTTCTGCTGCAGAAAGGCCCAGCGACACACGTTCTCCAGACTCTGAGATGGGTTCCCGAGTTCAATCAGACTCATGGACTGAAACGGAGAAAACACACAGGGAAAGGTAGAGCACAGGGTAAAGATGAGTCTAAAACACGGATGTTTTCATTTTAGTGGTGGTTCAACACTTTAATCAGCCCACTAGGGGGCAGTGTCACTGTGTTTTTTAATGTCAGCAGGTCTCACAAACTGCTGAGGCATATATTACAGTAGATCCAACACAGAAACACAGCCTCACAGACATGCATGAAAACAATAATAATGCATCCTTCAACTGATAGTTTTAACAATGAACGTGAAGCTGGACCAAAGGGATGGGTATTACACAACACCTACAGACACCAGCATCACCCTCAACTCACGTCACCTTCACCTTTTACGCTCTTCTTAATTAGGATCTCTTCTAGGCCACATGCAGTCTTTTTCACCACTTGTTCCTTTGTTTTGATATATATTTTTTTATTTGCACCCCCTTTAACAAGTGCAGCAGACTTATAGTTGGTATGCAGTCAGAGGGATACATATGGCTTCCCTCTGCACACATGATGGAGTGTAAATCGTGCACTTACACCGTGCACAAACCTCAGTCAGACAGGGTGCACTCTGTGTGTTTTCCAAAGGTTTATCAGTTGCTTGTGCATATGTTCAAAAGTATTTTTATGATCTTTAATACGAGTGTTTGTTATGCTGGACTGCGTGGGTCCAAGATTGTGTCTGCATTCAGGGTCACATAGTCAATCTGCAGGCTGTCTGGGTGCAGCTCTGTTGCTACGGTAATTGGGAATGATGGACAGCCAAAGCTTTGGCTGAAGCTGCACAGGGGCTGGCCCGGAATGACCAATGCTGTGTAGCGTGTGTGTGTGTGTTTCCAGACGTCCGTTGGGGCTGTAGATGTGGCTGCAGCAGCAGAAGTGCATCACAGAGCAACTATCTACCAATAAAATCATTTGTGTCAGCCGGGGAGGTAATCCCAGCGTTCCTCCAGACAGAATCTCGTTTTCCTCTCTGCGGCTGAGGCATGCAGGTGGATAGAGTTACAGTCCAGATAGAAGGGATTCTATCCTGACAGTCCAGTTCCTTCATGAATGAGGGCGGGGTATCATTGATTATTTACCTTTGTCTAGACTGCCCATGAGTCGGTGCTGCAACCTGCTGGGAAGAACACTGATTGCATAACGGGCAGAATTTCTGTGTGCTTTGGCGCTGAACTGTGAAGGCGTGCGACTTGGAAACACTCCCCTGGGATGCTGCATGCTTTTAGTTCCTCTTTTGCTCAGTCCACTGAAATAACAAGCAGCGAGTCTGCGTATGCTCTGACGAGTGTGCATTTGTGCGTTTGTTTGTGAGTTAGCTGTAGCTAAGAGCAGTAGTAACTACATCTCAATTCAAGAGAAACATCAGGAAGTGCATCTTCTCAGAAAGACTCTAGTCCCATCAGGTCTTACCTTGCCGTATCCCAGCATGATCATCCGCACCAGAACCACGTTGATTTTTGCTCCCAAAGAGTCATCGTGGTAGATCTCATTCACCTGGACAAAAACACTTTATTTAATATGGAAGGAGATGTCATGTCTTTAGTACAACCTACACAGAACTAACCCATATAGCTGGACATAGTCAAGCTTTTTTTAAAATGGTAGATAAACAGTCCCTCTAAATCAGCTGTTAATGAAAAAATACACATAAATCTAACATGTTTTTCAAAAGTGGGCAAAAGAGGAAAGGATGGCACAATAATGTTTCACATGCACAGGTAGAAAAACACATCTGAAAACATTTTTGAGGCAAGATTTTTACTTTTGTGAAGCAAAATAAATAAAAAAATAAATGCATATGGAACGGAACATTAAAGGAGCACAAGCTCTCACGTTAAACTGCAGGCCTTCTCACAAGAACTCAGTGAATTTGTTTTGATCCAATAAGGATTTAAAATAAACAGAGACACATTTCTCATTTTTGTTGCTGAGAAAAACAAAAAATTTTCCTTTTCAATACTTCCATAATCCAGGAAGTTGAATGTTTTTCTTTTAATACAACAAAACAAAAGCAACCGTTTTAGCATATTGGATCAACAGAGATTTACAGATCTGTTGTTTTGATTTTGTGTAAAACTTTGCTTTCATATTTTGAACTCCACCTTGTCTATCTGTCAACAAAATATTTAAACGATCAGGAGGAGATTTTAAAGAAACTTTCAAGCAAAAATTTTTGTACGTTTAACCGATTAATCTTTGGAGTCAACCTGATTCATGATGTACGGTGGCCCAAAAGGTTCAACAAAATACAAAAGTCACACCACTGCGACCAAAACACAAAAACCTAATGCTTATGTAATAATAAAATAGAGATTGTGGTCAGCTGGAACCTCTGCTAAAAGGAAACTTAAGCTGAAACCAAAAACGTAGATAATTCAATTCAATTTATTTCTATAGCACCAAATCACAACAAGAGTCGTCTCAAGGCACAAAGTAAACATTCCAGTACAGTTCAGTTCATTAAGCCAATCAGTAACAAGTTTCCTATATAAGGAACCCAACTGATTGCATCAAGTCACTGACTAGAGCATCAGTGTCTTTACAACAATCCTCATCCTCAGCAAGCATGTAGCGACAGTGGAGAGGAAAACTCCCTAAATAAATGAGGGGCAACAGCGTTCTGGAACACCTGAACAGACACACAGTCCCAAACGATGTTGTTTTCCATTTACTTATGCTTTCGGTGCAATTAACATTTGATGTTTATGTATTTGACAGATGCTTTTCTCCAAAGTGACAAAGGAGAACTGAACATAGCAGTTACCATTGAGGCTAACAACAAACTGCAGGGGTGCCCAATCCTGGTCCTGGAGGGTCGGTATCCAGCAGGTTTTAGTTTGAACCAAAAAAATAAAAAATAAAATAAAAATAACATTTTTTCTCAGCTTTTGATGCAGAAAGGATTTTTTATTTATCCATACCTTAGCAATTAATGTATCTTTTTAGTTAAATTTTTATCTAATGTAAATCTATAAGATGACTAATGGTTTGTTTTGACTGAAATGACCCAGAAGCAACATGTGTTAGAAAAGGAGAAAGTGAAAAATATTTCTAAGAACAAAAGAAAATAAACTCCGTTTCCCATGAGCGCAGATGAACGGGAGCAGGAGAGGATGGAAAAGCGCCTGATGCAAGGAAAAAGGTAATGCATGTCAAGGGAGTAGCAGAGAGCACACACACGCACGCACGCACGCACACACACACACACACACACGCACACACACGCACGCACGCACACACACACACACACACACACACACACAACTAAAGACAGCGAGAGAGGAAAATTGGCACTAAAGTTGAGGCCTGCTGTCCTCAGTGGCTGTGTTTGGTGCTTAATGAGGCAAAGGGATGTAAAAACAGACAGCCATAATGAGACTGCTGATGGACATGCTGCGGAGAAACACACACACACATGCAAACTGTGCAGGCAGAGAGGTGCAGAGGAAAGGAGCAACGTTGCAGAGACTTTAAGCAGGAGGAAGGTGTGAGGGAGAGTCCAGGAATGCTTCCAACAGAGACAGAAAGGAAAAAAACAGGACGCTGAGCACAGAGACGATGAGAAGCTACGCGGGAACGAGCATTTTTATAACACTTCTTAAAGCGCAGTTGTCTTAAAAAAAGAAAATAACTCAAACGTTTGGTAAAGATGGAGATTCCAACATCCTGGAGGTCCTTAAAGTCATTTGTTAACCACAAACTGGAACAAATTCAATTAATTATCTCATTATGTTAACAGGTCTGCTACAGAAAGCAGTAATGAGTTTAAATCGTGTTCAGAAATCTCCAAATAAATCACGTTTCCACCACGAGAGAAGAGAGTATTACTTCAAGCTCTGCGTGTTTCATGTGGATCAGAATTCAAAACAAATGCTGCACTTTTTTTAAATCCATTGTTCAAATCTTGAGCTTAAGCAAAGACTTTGATCGCACATATGCCATGCCGTTTGTCTGTTCTCTATCAGAGTAGTATAGAAGAATGTGTGTTCCACTGTGTTTAGTCTAACCCGTTCCACTTCTCAGGAGGAAAACTCTTCTGATGTAAAGGACCAGAAGGACTGAATCATGGGAAGAATTTCAGAAGGAACCAAATCCACAAACACTGAATTCATCTAAAAGCACTAAAATTAGTTTAAACATAAATGGGAATATTTCTTTTAATCCAGTGATGTTTTGGTGCAGCTTTTAACTTTCTTAGATTTCACTTTGAAGTGGATCATTTAGTCCTTTCTTAATGTCATCAGTGACGTAAGAAGTCATGGAAAACTAAACAAATTTGTAACTAACAGTCTTAAAGGAGACATATTGTACCTTTGTAAACAAGTTATAATATCATCTAGTTTTTTGCACAAAATCAGCCTCACATAAAATGATTTCACAGCCTGACAGATTCAGTACCTTCCAGAATGAACCCTTTCAGGGCTCTGTTACTTTAATGCAAATAAGCCGTTGCTGGCCACGCCCACCCATCCATGACTAGTTGCTATGAGGTGAGGAGTGCCGATATCTGGGAGGGGCCTGGAGTAGAGCAGCTGCTCCTCCATGTCCAGAGCATCCCAACGACCTCATACCAAGCATTGACAGATGGGTATGTACACTGCCCGGTCAAAAAAAAAGTCGCCACCAACAAAAAAAAGGTCACACACTCTAACATTTTGTTGGACCGCCTCTAGCTTTGATTACAGCACACATTCACTGTGGCGTTGTTTTGATCAGCTTCTGCAGCATCACCAGATTTATTTCCATCCAGTGTTGCATTAATGTTTCACCAAGATCTTGCATTGATGATGGTAGAGTCTGACCGCTGCACAAAGCCTTCTCCAGCACATCCCAAAGATTCTCAATGGGGTTCAGGTCTGGACTCTGTGGTGGCCAATCCATGTGTGGAAATGATGTCTCATGCTCCCTGAACCACTCCTTCACTATTTGAGCCCGATGAATCCTGGCATTGTCATCTTGGAATATGGCCGTGCCATCAGGGAGGAACACATCCATTGATGGAATAACCTGGTCATTCAGGATATTCAGGTAGTCAGCTGACCTCATTCTTGGAGCACATCCTGTTGCTGAACCTAGACCTGACCAACTGCAGCAACCCCAGATCATGATGGGCGCATCACTTCATCTGCCTCTCTTCTTACCCTGATGCACCCATCACTCTGGAACAGGGTCCATCTGGACTCAGACCAGTTTTTAATAATGCGTTGGACAGTTCTGAACCCAGTTTTAGTCGTTTCTGCAATCTCCTTAGATGTTTTCTCTGCTTGATGCCAATGATGTGACCCTTCTCAAACAGACTAACATCTTTTCCACCACCACCAGATGTGTTTTTCCACATGGTTGTTGAAGAAATGAGAAGCAGCTCATTGCACCAGTTGGGGTTAAATAACTTGTTGCAGCTGAAAGATAATCACCCATGCAGTACTTATCCAATAGGAGGCTCCGACCTGTTTGCTTAGTTAAATCCAACTGGCGACCTTTTTATGGGCCGGGCTGTGTACTACTTTTCCTTATTGTGATGTCACAATAAGGGAAATTTCAAACGCCTAATAGTAGCACATGATTCCTAAAACCAGACACTGATAGAAAACAGATGGATGGTTTTTCACATTTAAAATGGAAGCAAAAATTGGGATTTGCATGATTTGACTCTTTGACGTGTGTCAGAGACCACATCTTCTCATTATCTCCTCCACCTCCACTGATCTTTTCTGTGTCATCATCCAACCATCTTGTGCATTAGAAGTTATAGTCTTTGACCAAACGTTTTGTCTGGAGCGTATGGACAATGGTTCAACACAACCATTATTAGAAATGGTAAATGAGAAATGACCCACACGTGTATAGCACCTTTCAGAGTCAGAGGACTCCAAAGCGCTTTACACTACAGTGTATCATTCATCCCTTCACTCACTGATGGTGATGAGCGACATCACAGCCACACTGACAGAGGCGAGGCTGATGTCCCTCCAACCACCACCAGCAGGCCAGGAGGGTGACTGACAGAGCCTGGGTTCGAACCAGCAACCCATCGATTACAGGGGAACTCCTAACCCCTGAGTGACAGGGGTCACTGAGTGACACCATCATTATGAACACCAGCACACACAGGAAGAAAGTTACAGCATACCTGCAGAAACATAATAAACCATTTTATCACAGACTAAACCTGGAGGAGCTCTTCCCAAAACTACAGAAACCACTTAAGGTCATCAGCAGCAGCAGCAGCAGCTCAGCCACTGCAGAACACCTCCCTTCTATTTTAACCCCTCTGGTTGGAAACACCCTGCTTCTTCCAGACAACCCTCCAGGGTTTTCTAATAAAACCTGACACTTGAAGCTGGCTTCAGGGGAAACCAATGTCTCATTTGATACCCTTTCACTTTCTCCCTCCACCACTTATTTCAGATATAATGACAGATGTGTCATAGAAACTGTAGTGTCACCCATTGTGGCCAATTTCCACATGGATGAGGTGGAAATAAAAGCACTGAACTTCTACAAGGGGACTTTGACTGAGCTGCTGGTTCAGATATGTGGATGTGGAGGCCGCCTCGCTGAACACACCAACTTGTCTAATAGCATCAAGTCCACTAGGATGGCTAAGACAACTTACATAAACTCTTTGAAACTCATCACTACATCGCTGGGTTGAACATGTCTACACTACACAGGACCAGCTCCCACTCAGCTGACACTCGCAACATATAGATTTTGGACAGAGAAGACAATGGTTTGAGCGAGCTGAGATACTATGCTGCGTTCGAGTTACCTCGGAAGTTGGAGCTAGGAATGACGTCACACTCGAGTTAACAGCGCTCTGGTTACCGTAGTCGGAGAAGTCAGAATTCCAATATGGCGGCGCCTTCGAAAACAGATGTTTTGGTAGCTCTCAATGAACACAGACGACTAATAAACAACACTTTTAGTTTGTTCAGCTTAGAGTTGCAAGTGCTACATATAACATTGATTTTAAATGCACTCTTATATGTGTGTCTAGTAAAATAAACACATTTCAACCAAAACTTACTGTTGTCGATACGGAGAGCTGCCATCTTGGATCTCGAGGTTGGAGTTCTGAAAAACTTCAGAGTTTCCAACTGGGAGGTTTGACTTTGCGGGGCGTTTTATTTGATTTTTCCTACTTGGAAGTCGGGATTTCCGAGTTCCAAGGAAAAATTGGACGCACCATTATATACTGTATTTGGGGGAAAACGCACCCTCCCCACACAACTAGAGCTGTGATGTAAGTGTCCTCCCAAATCCCAGTGTATGGGTTCAGCTATCCAACACCTGCTCTGTAACCTTGGCTCTCCTCTCCCCAGGTGTTTTCACAGCTGTTCACACCTGGAAAAATTAAATGAAAGATGTTGGATGTGGTTGGTAAATACCTAACAAGTGATAATGACCCAAACGACTAACCCGACACTGTCAATCCTTTTAGCGTGAGTGTCCCAATAATGATTTATGATCAGAGGTGAAGAAGCCTGTGGAGTGGGGGGGGGGGGGGGGGGGGGGGGGGGGGGGGGGTTTCATTTCATGTCTTTGTTCTACTGAGGCAGAGGTTACACTAGACTATTTCGTTCTCCGTCATTTTGACTGACAAGGTGATAAAAATCCTGTCGTAATCTATTTCTCCATCACTTTAAAATCAAAATGATGATGACATATTAAACAGCATTTCATTTTAATTAACAATCTGAATCTGCTGGCACACTGGAGGTTGGAATTACAAGCATCACTTCAGCCAAAGTTTTGAAACCAGGGAGCATTTTTCCCAGTAAAGTGATCAGAAGCCAGAGAGGCTGTCTGAAAAATGGGCTTCCTGATCCTGCAAGCGAGAGGAAATCCTGAGCATGCGCTCCTGATGTACCGGAGGTTCACCTGAACTGTAGAGGTCACAGACAAAAGCCTCCTGTCGCAAGATGCATGAAGTATGGCGTCCAGGCCAGAGATGCTGCTAAGATGCTCTTATCAGAATCTGTTTTTGTTTTATTTGCCTCCACAAAGTGCTTTGTGCATACATTTGAAAATGGGCTTTTAATCTCAATGGGACCATTCCTGGTTAAATAAAGGTTGAATGAATGAACATGTCTACATTAATGACTGCAATGCCACAGGACTTGCAGTCATGCGTGGCCTTGTTGAAGTTTTGGGAAATAATCATGTAACACGACCCCTGGTCCTGTGGTTGTCTGTCTTTCTGTCTCTTAGCCCTGTGATGAACTTGTGGACTCTCCCGGGTGCACCCTGCCTGTTGCCCAGTGGCAGCTGGGATGCTCTCCATCCCAGTGCAGCTCTGCTCAGGATAAAATGGGTGTAGTGAAAGCATGGAATCAATTATTCATTAGGTATCTTGTTTGGGTTATGGGAGGTTTTTACTCTGTGTGTTGATTGCCATGCGGAGCAGCGCTCAGAAAGGACATCCACTCTCGCGTGTCATCAGTGGAAAAGTTAAGGAGCGTTTGGGAGAAGCGGTGAGGGCAGAATAACAGCTGTTTGGGTCTTGTAAACAAGTGGCAGTAAACACTAATATGCTTTTACAATGTCTGCCCACTTTACTGCTACACAGAAATACTTTATTGGTTTTACAGTTTAGTATGTTGGAAGACCATAAATAAAGAAACAGCATTTTCTAGTGATGGACTTGTTGAAGCTAGACGTGGTTTTTATTGTCTTTTCAAGGATTTATGGGTGATTTTTAACATAGTGAAACAAGAGGACTTAAATGTTTACTGGAATCCTAACTCAGTGTTGTTACATTTGTACAATGATTAGTGGGTCAGAAATGATGGTTTAACCAGTGTTAGTGAATCTCATGAACCACTGGATGATTTTAACCAATCCCGATTCAAGATGGCCGCCACAGCTAATGAATTCTCACTCATTCAGTCATTTTCTTAAATACTTAATCCTCACTGAAGTAGTGAGGAGCTGGAGCCTCACTCCAGCAGTCACTGCGGCGAGAGCCATGGGACACCCTGGACTGGCCTCCAGCCCATTATAGCTTGGATCCTGACCTTTTCGGTATGGAACGGGGAGGGTTGGCTCGCTAATTTTTCTGTCCCCATTGTAAAACCGGTCCAGACAACCCACCCGGGCCGCGCCAGTCACAGGACTCTTTTGGCCTCCTTCTGTTGTAGGTCCAGAAATTTCTGGAGCGGTACGGCTAGGGCGGAGCAACAGCACAGTCAGCTGATTGGGGGACAGAAATACGTCACTACTTGCAATAAGCAAAGGAAATGGAGTTCAAAGGAGTTCCGTTGTATTTTCATTAGTTTTACATGAATGTGAAAACATGCCAGCAAGTGGCAGCAAGTTTTGGTAATCTTCAGAGCTTCATACATTCCTCACCATCACTGTGAGAGTCCACACTCTAAAGGAGCTAGACGGATCGGTAAGGAAGTTTTTTTTCTCAGCGGATGGCAGCCGAAGGATCCGAGCGAACGTCAGAATGGTGTCGGGCCAAGCTGAATAAATTGAAGCCCAATATAGAAAAGTTAAGGACAGAAACAGCCGAAGTGGAAATGTTTTTTTTCAGAGTGGAAATGGGAGAAATACACGAAGGTGCTACGACCCGCTGGATGCTATTTATAGCCAAACACCGGCAAACCGAGGCAGCGAGGTAGTCACATGTGGAGCGTGTGGTAAGCTTTTCGTTTTCGTCTTTAGCTCTGCAGACCATTTATTGCAGCACAAAAATACTGAATAGTTGCACAACTTATTTATAAAATCACGCATGACGGTTCGTTTAACCCCGCCTGCCAACATGAGAGCCCAAACTGCGATAGAAATGCTCTCCTGAAACTGCAGACCCATACCGGCACCTGCCGGTCCACAATAACTCACTCCGCTCCATCCTGAACCCTGCAGATGGATCCAAGGCTAAAGAGACAACCGTACCGTACCATACCGTACCGTACCATACCGTACCGTACCGTACCATACCATACCAATTTATTTATAAAGTACAATTTAAGAATAGCATGACAGCTAACCAAAGTGCTGTGCATAAAAGAGCCAGAAGCTCGGACACAACAAAAAACATATTGCAAAAAAGCCAGGAATAAGTTAAAAGGCATAGCATAAAAGTACATATTAAAATGAAAAACCAAGCAGAACAATTAAAAGCCAAGAAGTTAACAACAAACCTGTTGAAACCTGCTAAAATGACACAAATTTAAAAAAACAAAAAGGGCTAAAAATACCACAAGGTGCAGCTAAAGGAGCAGTTGAACCATAATTAAAACTAAATGAGAAATGGAAAACAGCCCAATAACCAGTCACACACTTACACTTGGAGTCTCCAGCTAAGCTAACATGCAGGTTTTTGGTCTGGAAACCCATGCATGCATGAGGAAAACATGCTAACTCCACACAGAAAGGCCACTGTTGAACCTGCAACCCCCTTACTGTGAGGCAACAGTGCTACCAACACTACCTGCAGCCTGCTAATCAGGTCCAGCAAATATAAAAGGGGCAGAAAGATAAAAAGTTGCATCCATATCACTTTATTATACTAAAATGTTTCTTGTGGTTGTATGTTTCTGTCGTTTTTTATTAAAATAAAAATATGAACCCAAAAACTGTTTTGAGGTCAAATCTGAGCGGTGTAGGGAGAGCGTTCCTAATTGAAATGTTCAGAAACGTGTGATGAGCTGTGCTATAAAAAAACACACATTGGAGTTATTTCTGGAAACAATCATTGTGATGTTTAGATTGATGTATTCTGATGCTTTTGGTATCATTGCTGCTCCTGTTGGCTTTGAATTAAGGGCCAAAGGTCAGAGGTAACACTAAAGAATGTGACCTGAACCCCATATTTCATATTTTAAAACAGAGCTGATGTGTGAAGAGTGCATTAAAGGTGTTAAGATCTTTGGATACACTGGTTTCTTATGCCGTCCATGATACTATAAACACATATTAACTCATTAGCCTTCTAAAAGGACACACTTAAGACACAGTGTGTTGTCGTCCTGCCTCCTGTCTCGCCCTCACTGGTAATCCTGCCTCACTCACTGATATTTGTCTCACTCCCTTGTTATCTTGGCAGGATTTGAGAGCAACAGACACAGAAACTGAGTGCAGACTGTGTTTGTTTGTATGAGATGGACACCTGGGTGGGTCAGTCCATGTTTTCCCTGATCCAACCTGTTTCCTTGACAACCGTTTGGCCAATTAGGGGGAGTTGGCTTCTAGTTGACCCTGGCACCATAAGTTTTACTTTAATAAGATACAAATTTGTAGATGAATGCAAACACACACACACACACACACACACACACACAGAGTACAGCTATGGGTCTTCATGCACATTAACTCCAGCCCAGAGCTAGACACATGCATTTACTTATTTAATGCACAAGTGCTGAAGAATCCTTATTGCCTGTTAGTTTTTCATTTCTGCCACAATTTGTGCAGCTTTGAAAAAACCCTCAAAATGTGCAGTCTGTGACATTTAGTTGCAGTAAATCCTTCAATATTGACAAAATTCACAAAAATCGGTGAACAATTTCCACATAAGACAGCCCAGCCCGCAGACTTTACTTTAGAGACATCACTCAAAGTTTAAGCGGGCCACTGAAACTTGAGCATTGCACGTTTTTGCAAACAACTTTTCTCATTTCCTCAAACTTCTCACTTCCAGTGAAATGTGTGTCCAGTAGTGGTGTCTTTGGGACCAACAGTTGTCTCCCCAATCTCACACATCCAGAGCGTCTGAGCTCATATTTATTTTCTTCAAAACTGGAAGTGAAGGATTTTTCTTTTATGTAGGAATTTCTGCTCCGTATAACACTGTAGAGACATGAGAACTCAGCTGGCCAGGTGCTTCTGGTCATTTGTTTTCCAATAAAACTCAGATTTTATTTCCTTCTTAGTTTGAGGCTTAAAGGGATATTAAAGGGAAAAGCATTTTGAAACCAGCTGGTTACAAAATGCTTTTTCCCACTTATCTAACTTTGGGAAATATGTCAACAGACAACATTTCAATTTTTGGTGCCTCGTCACACCAAATGCAGAATGGATGCAATCTCCGCTTCCGCATGGATCAGACATCATTGAGTCCAATCGGAGCATTCACACCAGCTGCGGTGCGCAGCCGGATGTGCAACCCGGAAAGTTTCAGCATGGAATCTATGGCTGTTTCTCAATATGTGTACTTGTCTGTACTTGTGTACTCGCGTCCTTGTGAAACGTCATCAACGATGGTCCAAGTACTGTTCCAATCCTAAGTACATATAATGGCAAGTTCGCTCAAAGTTCCCGCATATGTTCTTGCTCCGCCCACTGTATCGAGGATGCGCTGATGCATCCTTCTGCGGACTTGGGACAGCAAAGTTTCCCATAATGCATTGCGCCGCTAACCGTTATACTCCGAACGGCAGAGGAGAAAGCTTATAACTGTTGTGTTTTATATCAATACAAATAAATCAATATAAAGTTGTCTGTTATTGTAAATAATTGCGTATAACCTGTAAAATTTGCTGTGTATTTGTTTTTTTCTTCTTTCAGACTCTTCACGATCCTTCAAAATGCTAATTAGCTAACCCAGCATCATTGCTTTGTTTTGATGAAAAAGAAACTATTTTTCTTCATTTAACAGCGCGAAATGCTGGTATTTTATCAGTTTTGATCAAAAGTGAACCAAATATAATACAAATAATACGTTTTCATTTTTTTTTTTTTGTCATTTAAGGAACAGACTAGACTTATTTTTATGTCAGGTCGTTTTTTTTTTTACGTAACAAAAAGCAGCGCTTGTTGTACGCTTGTTCCAAATGCCGTCCTCATCCTCCCGTACTCGGCAGAACGGACTTTCTGGTGTCCTAGCCAAGAACACACTTGTCAAGTACACAAGAACGTACTAGCGTTCTTGAGTATTGAGAAACGGCCTATATTTTCCAGATGCCCTATGAAGGTTATCATGAAGTTAGAGAAATTACATGAGCCAGCCAGGAAATGAGCCGTGGTGCATCCTGTATATTTCAAAATAAAACCTATGTCGCATTAATTTTGTCGGCTTTAGTTTTATTATTAATGACGGGGATATCAGTTCACAGTGTGTGATGGTCCATGTTATTTAAACAGGTATATATTTTTTTATAGTATATCAGATTTTTTATCATCTTGTGGGAACAGATATCCCGAGACATTCAAGACACGAACCGCACACAGCAAATTCAGCATGCTCAAATTAACACCGTCAGAGTTGATTTCAACACTTTTAAAGTGTCTATATGGGTCCACACCAGAAAGAGTTAATTTAACTCCTTTTGGAGAGTTGGTGCTTTAACTCTGATATAGTGTCAAAAACCAACTCTTCTGGAGTTGATCATTTAACACTAGTGTTAGAGTTAATATAACTCTTAACACTAGTGTTAAATTGTGCCTTGCACCTCGCCCACTGCAGCCAATCGGTCCAAACCAGTCCAACTTTTAGAATAAAGGGGTGGAGTCTGCGAATTAACTCTGCAGGTGTTATAGTTGCAGTGGGAGTTCAGAGTTAGCTTTTCAGGAGTTATTTTGTCCAAAATGACTCCTATAGAGTTGATTAGGAAACACTCCTTTTTAACATTTGGTTTTAACTCTCATGTCAGTGTTACAGATCAACTATATAACTATTTTAGTGTTAAATTTACTATTCTTTGTGTTAAATTGGACCAACACCCCAAAATTAACACTTAAATTTCGGCAGTCCGTCTGGAACCAGCATGCCTCCATACTTTGTTGCCTATTACATCTGTACTCAGCCAGTTGTCCTTTCATTTTAGCTCTTGAGAGAGAGAGAGAGAACGAGTGTGTGTGTGTGTGTGTGCATGGGATGGGATTGGGGGTGGGAAGAGGGAGATATAAGGGATCTTGGATGCTGATCTGTGGGGGAGGGGTGGGAAATTGACTATTATGTGGTTGTTTTTAATTGTACAGCGCTTTGTGTTGCACTTAATGTATGAAAAGCGCTTTATAAATAAAGTTTGATTTGATACTGCATTTGGTGTGAAACAGGCTTAAGTTTCTGCCATTACCATGGCGAGTGGCAGCAGCATTAACATTTTTTTTAAATCTTTATTCTCTTTTTACAGTTCATCAGACAAAAGATCATTGCTTTGTTTCAGCCTAGAATAGAACAAAACTGTATTGGCATCCAATTTTCTACTTGTGTTTTATTATAATAAAACTTTTCCCCAAAGTGCATCACAATTTGATTCGATGAGATTTGAATTGTCTCATTGAATCCATTTAACAGAAATAAACATTTACAAAGAAACATTTGTGTAAAATGTGCATTGCATATATTCCACTGATGAGACAGAACTGAGTCATCACACAGAATCTGGCTAGAGTGCCACATAAATTAGATAAGGTTTTGGACAGCTTTTCTAAATCTTTCTGTCAACACGTCTGGGAGTATTTTAAAGCAGAAATGAAGAATTTAAGTACAGATTGAACCAAGTATCCGTGTCTCAGTTAACAAGCAGACTGAGTGATCTTCATCTGCTGCACCCTTTTACACAAACCATGGCTGTTTTATTCTAGAGCCATAAAAGTGCAGACAAAACGCACATCAGCTCAACAGCAGGCCTTGTCAGAATTAAAAATGCATACACACACACGCACGCACGCACGCACACACACACACACACCTTTTAAGCTGTGACTATTAATATGCTCGGAGAGGGTGATTATCACTTTCTAAAGGTCTCCTTTAATGAGTGAGAGACAGGTAGACAGACAGATCACCACACGCTATGGAGTTTATCACAGAAATGATCATGGTGGTGCTCAGCACAGGAAGATTACAGCACAAAACACACCTGTCACTACACCACTCTGGTTACAAAAACACTTCTGGGTCTCTTTTTAAAGCAGAAACCTGGAGTTTACGGCTGGACATGTTAAAAATAATTAACACCAAAAATCTTGCAGATAGGTAAATGGCCTGTGTTTGTATAGCACCGTCTTAGGGTTCTACAACCCCCCAAGGCGCTTCACAACACAATCAGTCATCCACCCATTCACACACACATTCACACGCTGGTGGGGATGAGCTACATTGTAGCCACAGCTGCCCTGGGGCGCACTGACGGGGGCGGGGCTGCCGTACACTGGTGCCACCGGTCCCTCAAGGTGGGTTAAGTGTCTTGCCCAAGGACACAACGACAGCTACAGACTGGGCGGGATAATTTAGATAGATCATTTTTTTAATCAAGTCCCACCCCTAACATATATATATATATATATATGTGTGTGTGTGTGTGTGTGTGTGTGTGTGTGAATTGCCAATAGAAACCCTTCACTTTGAAGTTTAAGCAACAACCTTTATTGCATCGCTGGTTTATGCTGGTTTTCCTTTGTTCTGGATCTGTATTGATGTATTTAGTCAGATCTGACAGGAGGGTTATATCTTGAAAAAGACCAAATGTTTCTGAGTTAGTCTTTATTCTTTTTTTCTCAAGAAAAAACAACAATAAACAACCAAATACACATATCACTGCAGACTCTTTGTTCCACTGAAGAAACATGTCAGTGCAGCAACGAAAAACCTGCTCAGAGGAGATTTCTGTGTTAAAACATGAATGTGAGCTGGAAGCGGTTCAAACACAAAAGCTACTATTATCATTTAAATTGTTCTGACTTTTACAAATTAATAGAAAATATTGGTTTGTTTTTAACTCAGTGGTGCAATAGTGAGACATATCAGTCCACTGATGCAACAGAAGACGAAAACACACGGGAAAGGAGTGGGAAGCACAGAAATGAAGATCTAACCTAACACACACACACACCACACACACACAGAGAAAACCCATCTTGACACTCCTGCTGACCTTTGCAGACAGGCCTTAATGGTTTTCCGTGGGAGTGCTTTGATGTCCTGCAGACACCAATGAAGTCCCAGATCTTCCACACAATAACATTCAGACACAAA
Organism: Aphyosemion australe; assembly: GCA_006937985.1. NCBI lineage: Eukaryota > Metazoa > Chordata > Actinopteri > Cyprinodontiformes > Nothobranchiidae > Aphyosemion > Aphyosemion australe. The sequence continues at coordinate 64,801 of SSNS01000240.1, read as the reverse complement.
CAGATGATCCGTCTCACTAATGAAGTCACTCAAACAGACCGGCCGAAAGAGAAAGGGCAGAAAAAAATATCCTAAATAAGTCAGATTTATCTAAATTTGTGTTTGTTTTTAAACTTTTGACAAGAGCTTTCTAAGTCACAAATAAAACGTCAGTTCTGAAGTTTGAACATGTAAAGAAACATGACAAACTTTTGTTTTCACTGACCAAACTATCACTTCAATATGTGTGACTGTTTTTTTTGGTTCCTTTTTTTAGTTATTCAGAATCAGCACATGCTAAACTAATCTGGATTACCCATTAACATGCCTTTTTAAAATGTCATTTAGTGTTTCATGTTATTATATTAACCCATAAAAATGTTTCATAGGCAGTAATAATAGTTTTAGATGTTTTGAAGGACACATGGACATGTTAATAATTACACCAAATCTCTTGCAGATAGCGCTTTAAACAACCTCAGTCTAGAGAAATAGAGATGAACTCTGATGGATCAAAAGGCTAACAGCTAGTGTGAGCATGGCTACAATCACAGTGAATGACTGTTCATATAAAACAACTTCAATAAGAAATATTTGACATAAGTTCATGAGAATGCTCCTCTACAAATCTTTACAACACCACTGATTTCACACTACATTCATCTGTAAGGGGATTCTATGGACAGCAGCTGCTAGTCGTTGCCCTTCCTGTTTAGCTTGGGGCACTTTTATCCACAGCAGACTTTAATTCTAATTATTGAACCATTACTGGCTTCATCAGTCAGAAAGCAGTGCAGACTACTTATGTTTTGATGTATTATTAGGTTGTTTAATTTGTAATCACTTTCATATTTTAACAGTTAAAAAATACACAACACACATCTGTTTAGTTTTCTTAATAATTATTAATTCTGCTATTATATGTCCCTGACTTGTTTCAGTGGATTTTGTGTTGTAAAAATACTATTGTGGTGTTCTTTTCCATCTATCCCTCCAAAGGTGTCCTTGGCACCAGGATACCTTAGGCTGCAGCTCGATGATCGACTTTGTTGTCGTCTCATCTGATCTGCAGCTGCATGTCACGGACACTCAGGTGAAGAGAGGGGCGGAGCTGTCAACTGACCACTACCTGGTGGTGAGTTGACTTTGATGGTGGGGGAGGATGCCGGTCAGACCTGGCAGGCCTAAATGTATTGTGAGAATCTGCTGGGATCGTCTGGTGGAGTCTCCTGTCTGAAGGAACTTCAAATCCCACCTCCGACAGAACTTCCAAAACGGGAGGCGGGGGACATTGAGTTCAAGTGGGCCATGTTCTGTGCCTCCATTGTCAGTGCCTGTTGTGGTGTCAACCCCTGAACACTAGGGATGCAACGGTCCACTTTCCCCACGGTTCAGTCCATACCTCGGTTTTTGGGTCACGGTTTCGGTCCTCTTTGAAGTGTAGAAAAGCTTAAGAAAAACTGACATTTCCAAACTTTATTTTATTCACGCAAAAATGTAACTTTTCAGATGTATTACTTGTAGTCCAGTGTGTAATAATATGTTCAGAGACCAACAGAAATGTCACTTTTAAAACGCCTTTTCAATGTGGTGTCAGTGAGAGGCTAGGGCGACCGAAGCGGGACCGGGAGGGACGCGTAATTTGGAATTGTAGGATGTCCAAGGAAGGTCCCAACTCGGGAGTGTGTTGTGTGAGGGGTTGGGGTTGTGGCGTCAAATAAAGCGAGCCTCTGAGTTCACCGTGTTCTCTCCTCGTCTTTATATTCAACTGCAAACCACAAATGTTCCCACACGGAAGGTGTGTTTGAAGACGACGCCGTGGCTAAGTTTCTCTCTGTAGCGCTTGTTTTGCTCAAACTTTCAGCTCAGTGGGGCGGGTCAAACCTGTGACTGGATATTTACTCGCGGGTAGGGAGGGGGTCTGCTGTGAGCAGCTTCAGACGAGACTAGAGCAGGCACAAGGAATAAAATGCATCTTCCTGGACAGTCAAACGCACCCTGGTGCCGTGTAAAGCATGAAATAAAACATCCAGCGCGAAAATAATGACAAAACCGAAGTCCCGCGGTACACGAGCGTAGATTGTCCCATGCAGGGAGGACCGAACGGTCCGGGATTTTACCGCGTACCGTTGCATCCCTAGTGGACACCGGCGGTTAGGAATGCTGTCAAACTGAAGAAAGAGTCCTATCGAGTCTTTTTGGCCCGTGGGAATCCAGAGGCAGCGGATGGGTACCGGCAATCCAAGCGGAATGCAGCTCGGGTGGTTGCAGAGGCAAAAATCCAGGCATGGGAGAAGTTCGGTGAGACCATGGAGCACAACTTCCATATGGCTTCGAGGAGATTCTGGTCCACCATCCGGTGCCTCAGAAGGGGAAAGCAGTGCACTACCAACACTGTTTACAGTGGGGATGGTGTGCTGCTGACCTCAACTCGGGACGTCAGACAGAGTTCTTTAAGGATCTGGATGTTTCAGGGCTGTGTTGGTTGACACAGCTCTGCAATATCGCGTAGACATCGAGGGTAGTTTCACTGGATTGGCAGACCAGGGTGGTGGTCCCCCTATTTAAAAAGGGGGACCTACAGGGGGATCCCACTCCTGAGCCTCCCTGGTAAGGTCTATTCAGGGGTTCTGGAGAGGAGGGTGGTGGAGGACAGACACCTGTAGCTGGTTGATAAAATAAAAACTTAAGGAGCGCTGTTTCGATCGCAATAAAAAGCAAGTTATGTCCAAAATACACGGAAGTCCGCGACAGTGCAGAGACCGCCCCCATACCTCCTTTTTGTCGCCATCGCGTAATCTTTTATAAAACGGACATGATTGCGCAACATTACCGCCACGGTCTGAGCTCTTATAAACGACCTAACGCTCCCTGATGCCGCATCGGCGTTGCGGCAAATTGGCGGCATTGTTTTATAAAAAGGGCTTACATGTGTTTTGTGGATTTGGAGAAGGCGTTCAACCACGTCTCTCGGGATGCCCTGTGGGGGGTACTTCGGGAGTATGGGGTACCAGACCCTCTGATACAGTTAAAGTCCCAAGTCATCATCACTGGTGAAATTACACCTCCGCATTTGAACCATCCCCGTGGTGGGGAGCGGTGAGCTGCAGCTGTGGCCGCGCTCGGAAACCATTTGGTGGTTTAACCCCCCAATCCAACCCCTTAATGCTGAGTGTCAAGCGAGGAGGCATTGGGTCCCATTCTTTCAAAGTCTTTGGTATGACCCGACCAGGATTCGAACCCCGATCTCCCAGTCCCGGGGAAGACACTCTACCACTAGGCCACCAGAGCTGGTCAATACAGGCTATTAGGTCCCTATATGACCAGTGTCAGAGCTTGGTTCGCATTGCCGGCAATAAGTCGGGCTCGTTCCCAGTGAGAGTTGCCCTTTGTCACTGATTCTGTTCACTTTATGGACAGGATTTCTAGGTGATGGTGGTGAGGTGATCTGTTTTGGTGGCTTAAAGTCATTGGCCAGAGGCAAATTTCAATTGAATCACATGTGTAACAATGTATTAAAACCTCAAGTGAAATTTTTTTGGGGATTTCCACGACTGGATTTTTAAGAAAATCCAGTGTTTTTAAATTGTGCGGGAAAACCAGAGGAAGGGTTTCCGTCTGAGTTTCACCAGGAACCGCTCAGAAAGCTAGAGTGTAAACAGTCATGAAGCTCGGTATTTCTGTGTTAGCATTATAGCAGACAACAATGTTTCATCAGATGTAGCTTCTGAAACCTCTGCTAGTTGGTCAGATTGTTTTTCTCTGGGATACAATGAAGAGAACGGATATTGGAGAACCGGAGGAGTTCAACCAAACATATTACAGAGACTCCTACCTCAGCAAGCTGGATAACCGGAGGTGCACACATGTTTGAGACTGTTTCTCAGAAGACTCGCAAGCCGATCTAGACACCGGTGTTGCGAAACTATTGTCGAGGAAGATGCTGAACGTCTTCAGAACCAAAATCGGTACAGTTTGTTTACGTTTATTGAATATTTAATTCCTGTGTTCATAGCGCTCCCACCATTAGCCTTCAGCTGATGAGGTCTTAGCTTCATCATTCTGTCCCAATATAATTCAATAATCTACAGAAAAATAAAAGAATGTGTCGCCAATTTTACCTCTGCGTGTATGTATTGATATAACTCCAGAAAAAAATTAATCGATGGCTTACCAAAATAACTCTTTTCCTGACTGGGGTGATGCTGCAGCCGCTCGTTAGCTTAGCTCCTTGTTTTTGGCAGTATTCCAGAAGGGCACGGAGGTTCTACCGGTCTCAGGAGGATCGGTTGTTGAAATATGTGGATCATCTTTTAAGATCCAACCTCTGTGTGTCGTAGCTTTCCCAAATGACTTATTTTTTCCTTACCGGAGCTAACATGATTAGCCGTGCAGCTGCCGTCATGCTAACGGGACTTGGCAGGAGTTCAGAAGGACCGGTAGAAGTTCCAGATATAGTTGGGATATGTAGATTATTTTTTAGATCAAACCCTGACCCTGACCAGCCCCTGTAGTCTGTGCATCAGCTGTGCTCTAATGCAGGAGTTCCCAAATTGGGGGTCGGGACCCTCAAAGGGGGTCCCCACAATTTTGTCTTTGTTGAGGTTGTGAGGTTAGCAAGATTTTATTTGTAAAAATTATATTTATAAAATTCCGATAACACCCTACAGTATAATCAGAACTCCATAAAAAAGTTAAAACTCTGTATGTCTGTATGAAGTTTGTAAATTATCACATTTAATGTGTTTATGCATGTAGGAGTTGGGGGTCCTGGCTTGTCTTGGACACGGGCAAGGGGGTCCTCAAAGAAAACATTTTGGGAACCCCTGCTCTAATGGTCAAATGGTCACTGCAGATCTGACAGAAGCTAGTGTTCTGTTTCCAGCTCGCTGCGATTCTCCTCACAAACAGTTTTATGACTTTAATGTTGCTACGTTAGTTAGAAATGCGTGTAGGACTCCGACATATGTCTCAGAATTTTTGCTGCAGCTGTAAACGCAATTATCAGTAGTCAATGAGAGCACAAAGTAGAACAAAATACAGCTAATCACCTAGTAGCACCAGTAGCTATGCCTCCTAACACGTATTTGACGTATGCGCAACATAGTTTCTCATGAGTATTGAGAGGATTTTGATTTTCTACAATGATTTATGACAAAATTTCTTAACAAAATAAAAAAACTAAATGTATGTTTATAAGATGGGATTCACTTAAATGTGCCATTGCATTTTTGAGACAGAGATCATTTTGAAGATGACAGTAATCCTTGTTAGAACTGTAATCTGGTCAGATCATACCTAAAACAGATATTAGTTAATAATCTAAAAATTAAATTACTTCTGAAGCTCTGAACTATCCCTTTATATCCTCCCGTAACGCCTCAGCACCATGACAAAAATAATGTTTGGAGGTGGAAAAATCAGTGAGACTTTAGATTTGAGAACCCTCAGGAAACAACCTTGTTGGAGCTACAACGTCCCCACTCCTTTCTGAATTTTTCTGTCCACACAATAGATTTGTTCTCCTCTTGTATTTAATGTGTTTATTTTTAAACCATAGAAATATGTCCAGATGTGAGAGCCATCCTGCTTTGCTTTTGTAGCGTTAAGCCCTGCTTTAATCCCCTCCTCAGCTTCACTCGTTGACTCCATCATTGTGGTTAAAGCTAGCTAAATACCAAAGCAGGTGTTCTGCCTGGAATCACAGTGTGCATTATTCTTTTAGTGGGCAGCAGTAGCTCAGGAGGTAGAGCGGGTTGTCCAGTAATCGGAAGGTTGCAGGTTCAATCCCGGCTCCGGCCAGAGAATGCTGCTGTGTGTCCTTGGGCAAGACACTTAACCCGCCTTGCCTGCTGGTGGTGGTCGGAGGGACTGGTGGCGCCAGTGCTCGGCAGCCTCGCCTCTGTCAGTGCGCCCCAGGGCAGCTGTGGCTACATCGTAGCTCATCCCCACCAGCGTGTGAATGGGTGAATTGAGTTGATTGTGTTGTGAAGCGCCTTGGGGGGTTGTAGAACCCTAAGAAGGCGCTATACAAATACAGGCCATTTACCATTTTAGTGCATTTCCAAAAACACGATAAAATGCACTTTTGGACTCACTTGAAACAGGAACTAGGAGAGAAATGATCCTTAGTTACATACATTTTTGCAGCAGTACAGAAAAGTGCTTTAAGGGATCTGCCTGCCATAAAGTCACTTACAATTACCTTTTATCTGATCCCAAATGTTCTTTTACCTAACGTGTCTTCTTATAAACCTTTATTATCGCTGGCATTTTACTTAGAAACTTTTTCCCCCCAGATCATTGAGGATTTGTTGCTATAAACTACTGAAGCAGAGCTGCTGACAGCCTGGATGGAGAGAGAGAGAGAGAGAGAGAGAGAGAGAGAGAGAGAGAGAGAGAGAGAGAGAGAGAGAGAGAGAGAGAGAGAGAGAGAGAGCGAGCACACCCATCCTGAAGTGAGCAAAGCAAACTTTCAAGAAGAAAGTCGCCCAGATGCCACGCGTGGGAGGAAGCCCTTATTTATTTATTTCTGTTTATCTGCCTGTCAGTAATTTATTCCGAATGCACTGTTTAAAATACTCCTTTAGCCCCCCCCCCCATCTTTCTCTCCATCTCTTCCCCACAGATTAAAGGGGGCTGCGACAGGGCTGCGTATTCCCTTCTCCTATATTGTCTAACAAATATCTAAAAAGGATGGCGGCGGCGGTGTGTGTGTGTGTTGGGGGGTGTAAGGAGAGAGTGAAGAGAGGGAGTATGGCAGTTCTTGTTCTTTCTTGAGCGCTGAGCTGAGACAAAGAGGTGTGGTAGGATTTGTGCTCACACCTGCTTAACAGTCGGAGGTTGGTTCCTAGCGCAGTGGGTCGCGATACGAGTAGGAGCACACACACACACACACACACACACACACACACACACACACACACACACACACACACACACACACACACACACACACACACACACACACACACACACACACACACACACACACACACACACACACACACACACACACACACACACACACACACATTTATACACAAATGAAATCTCATCATATTCAGATAGAGAAGAAAGGATTACCTGTGGCTGATTGCAGGTAAGCCTTTCACATGTAGGAAGGGGATTGAATTCTGACTCAGTGTGTGTGTGTGTGTGTGTGTGTGTGTGTGTGTGTGTGTGTGTGCGTGTGTGTGTGTGTGTGTGTGTGTGTGTGTGTGTGTGTGTGTGCGCGCTCCCCATCTTCTTTGACCTCTCTGTGACTTTTCATTTAACTTAAATGGAAAAAATTCTCATTTGATCTCATTTTTACAGCCACAGGACAAGTTCAGGAGTATAAATACAAACTTGTGAAAAGTCATGAACTCTTCTCTGAACAGCTGTCTGTGTTGACACTTACAATGTTCATGAGTGTGAGCAGGTACTTCTGCACGTGCTCCTTCCCGTGAAACTGGACCACAGAGTCATCGACGCCCAGCAGCACCTCGATGTTATAGGCTCGGTCCAGACTCTGCCTGCGCACTCGTCCCGCCCGTGTGTTGTTGATGCTCTGCTCCACGCCGCGGTACAGAGACTCCAGGTCCATCAGGCCGCCCAGATCTGCCCCTGAAGACAGAACGTGTACGTCATCCGTGAACTACATTTGTGATCGACACGAAACACATCTTGATCTGCGAGAGCAGAAAAAACTGACATGATTTATCACTCAGGTGTGATTGAGTGAGTTTTCATTTGACACAATGTGAGTTGATGTGATACTACAAAGAAAAAAGGTCTTATGCTTTTTAAAAGACAAATTATGAATAGACCTGATGAAATGACTTCTCACAAGCAGGCAGTACACATTCATGACAACTGGCTCACAATTACAGATAACAGAGAGAGGCAAGGTGCAAAACCAGAAAGTCAAAACACATCAGGCAGCATCTGTGTTTAAAACAGTAACTCAGCGATGAGCAGCAAAATGCATCTTCTCTGTTAGGAGTCATAAAAATAAGTTAACCTTTTCCAACGGGTCTTTTATCATCTTTCAAATAGAACGTATTTAAAATCTTACAGACATTCATGAACCGATGTAAACAAAAAGCAGCCTTGCTGAAAATGAAAAGGTTTAGCTGTGGTGAGACTAAAGAAGACGTGAAACCAACAACAATCATGTCAGAACATCTTGTGGTAAATGCTCCAGGTGGGTCAGCCTTGCTCCACTTTTAGATTGGTCTGCATCAGAGTTAGATGATCCATGTGATTGAGGCTAAGCAAAAATGCTCTGTAACTGAGTGTGTATGAAAATATCTCTGTCCACATTACCAACATATCAGCATACAGAGGAAGAACATCCTTAGATTAGCTACAGATTCACACAGAACTGCTCTGTGTTCACATAAAGCTGCTTTATGTCTTATGTTAAAGGGATACTATGCAGTTTTGGCTTGTTTTTAGCACCACCTAGTGTCTGTTAGTGAAAGCGAAAGTGAAACTTATCTCCTCGCTGTGCCTTTATCACCTTAATCTAACAGCTGAAATGTCTCCTCAGCCTTCATTAGTGTCTACAGGAGCAGTTCATCACTAAATCAAACAAATCAGCTGTGTTCATGATCTAAAACATGCAGGAAACATGCTGGAAGCAGACTGCAGCACCAGGCATGTCAGCTCCACTTTATTAAGTCCAGCAGGGACCGGACCGCCACTCTGAAGCTGCAAGTGCGGTATTCTGGCCACAGAGGGCGGTGGGGGTCTGAGTGACATTTCATTAACCCTGTAAAGGGTCATTTTAGCACAAACTGGCTCAAGGACATGATTTAAACACATGAAAAAGTTGCATAGTATGGCTTCAAAGGGAGTTTTCCTCTCCACAGTCGCTACATGCTTGCTCAGCATGGGGACTGCTGTAACTCGATGCAATCTGCTGGGTTTCTTTACATAGAAAACTTTTAACTAATTGGAAAAATGAACTGAATGCACTGTTTTGTACGTTCGACTGAAATGTGTACTTTGTAAAGTGCCTTGGGAGAACTTGTTGTGAATTGGCGCTGTATAAATAAACCATGTCATGTTTTTAGCAGCCTTATGATACTAACCTCAGTCACTAATATTTGTTTGCACTCTTCAATCTTGAATCAAAAATGTGATCATCTTGATAAATCTGATATTTTTTAAACACATGCTATACTTTAACATTTTTCTTCATGTGTCTTTGGCATCAGATTTACCCAAAAACATCCATGTCCTGTCAATTAAACACAAACCCTGTACTGTTAGAGGTAGAACTGGTTTAAAAGGTGTAAGAAAATCATTCCCACTATCCAAACGGAGATATGGGACCTTAGTCTGTTGATTTATACATTTTACACAACCCTAGGTGAGGCAGCCACCTCTTGAACAACACCTAAAGCTCTAAAAATGAGAGGAAAGTTGAACCGTGCAACATACAGAAGTAAAAGTAATAAGGTTATAGGAAATATTGTAAAAAAAAACCTTTAGTAAGCAACCATTTATGATCATGAAAAAAGTTTCTCTGTGCAGCACTTTAAAAGTTTGAACAGCGCTTTAACACGCGTGTAGCGTGTTCACGTCCTACACACGATCCTGTGTGCATCCCAGAACACCAGCTGACAGAAGCGAGCATGTATGTCCTTTGTAACCATTGGTAACGGTGCGGCCATCCTTCACAGATCCTCTCCTAATCAACCAAATATTTCTGCTCCCATCTGAATAAAGGGAACAGATGGTGCTTGCTAAACACATGGATTAAGACAGCTCCTTCACATGGGGGCTGCCCGCTCTGCTCTTTCCTTGGCTTGCTCTATACTTCTAAAAAATGCAAATTCCAAAAGAAATTGACTTTTAGGTTATTAGTCTTAATAATTTGAGTATTACTGCTGCTTGTTTAGAGTAAACCTCAGAATTTGTGAGTTCATTTAAGTGAAATTAAGCAATAAGCATAAAAATATAGAATATTAACGATCCGATCTGCAGATCCAAGGTCGCCCTGACGTGTTATGATCATACAGCCCGGCGGATCGAACGCAGCACTGTCCTCGCTGACTTCAAGGCTTCCCACACCTAAGAGACGACACACAAACACAGCTCAGGGTGCTGCGTGTGTGTGTTAGCAGGTGTTAGTGTGTGAGCACTCTGTGAACAAACATTTCCGACTGGGCTATAAATCACTGTTCCAACAGGAGCTTTAATTTAGCTGAAGCTTAGGGGGGTGCAGGGCCGACCAACCATGCTGTTTCTGACTGCCGAGCTTTATTTGGAGGCGTTCAGGAGTCAATTCAACGTGTGGAGACACGAGAGGGACATTTGGAACCGCTGGGGTTTGACACCTTTAGTTGGAGCAAGTGTCAAAAGGAGCAAAACGAGCAAGATGCAAGAGGGAGATATGTGGAGGAGGACGGGGAGAGAGGGAGAGATCCGCCACCTTGTCTCCCAATCAGCAAGGGGCATCCTGCTTCTTTCCCACTCCCTCTTATGCAACGTTTCCAAGACAACGGGCTCATGGGTAAAACAACAAACACGTGGTTAACGTTGGCTCCTGAGTTGCGAGCAGAATTAATTTGAAAGTCTGACTATTATCCCATATCTGCCCACATTCCAGCGAGTGAAAAAAAAATTAAACAGCAGAGAAACAGAACAACAGGAGGTGGGGGCAAAGAGAAACAATGATGTACAGACACATCGCACTCAGACACACACACACGCTCCTTCTCCTTGTTAGCAGAGGACTCTGTATTTAAGGCAGTTTACTTCACACCAAAACTCCGGGTCTGGCTCTATAGCTGCCTCTAACGAGCCTGATGGCATAACGGCCCCTTCTAAACACAGGTTCAGATAGGTTTTATGGAATGGAATATATATAGAAATATATATATACACACACACACATCACAATCCAGCTACATTGTGTAACACAAGGCCACGGCTCTTTTCTAATCAGGAGGATGAAATTGACTCACAGCTGAGCGGTGAACAAGATCTGACTAACGTGAGTGATGAAAGGTGTTTGACCAGGTATAACGCTGTTTCATTGTGTCTCTGTCCTTGCTTACATTAGCAGGAACATTTTTTTGTCCTTCCCTCTTAGTTCAGCAGTTTTGGAGCAAGTTTCATTCAGGAAGAAAAAGAAAGTGTGGAGAAATGAGGCGCAGTAGAGACGGAGGGAGGTGAGAGGTAGAGTCTGAGGGGTGTGATGGATGAGAGATGGAGATGAGAGGAGCACAGAAGGACCTTGGGTGTTGTGAGTTTCCGCTTCAGGCTCGGTGTCTTCTGCAGCCGAGCATCTGAGTCTGTTTCTGCACAGCAGAAACTTACATCAGCCTCTGACACAAAGCTGATTCCATCATCGTTTTAAGCATAAAGCACTTGTCATCGTTTTAAACACGTCTCTCCTGTTTTGTTGTCACTCTTAAGCCAGTGTTGCACTCGGCTGCAACTGCTGGTGATGCATTTGGAGCAGAAATCAAGAGAGAGTTTAAAAAATGTCTCAAAATATTTGCAAGCATGCTATATTTCCTTTTTTAATTTTAAAAGCACTGTGATTAATTTGTGACAAGAAAATCTGCAAAAATGTTGCAATTTTTTTCTGCTCTGACGAGTGAAATAGTGTCACAAATGACCAGTTCTTTAATTTCTCGCCATTTTCTGACTTTCTTTAGCCCCCCTCCCTCCAACACACACACTTCGCCCCATACACACCTCTCTCTTGCTTGCCTGGTGTTCTCATTCAGGTAGGGTGTGGAGTGTGGCCTTATTAGGAGACAAAGGTTCTTTGTCTTTCAACCTTTGCAAAATGTCAGGAATGTCTGGTTGGCTGCTGAATACTGGGCGGAGGGGAGGCGTGGGGGCATCGTTTGAGAGAATAACAACGGCCTAACAAGAGAAGGAGAAAGGTGATGATGATTCAGGTCAAGCAAACATTTTACTACCAAGCAGCACCATTTGGTCTAGGGTGGTGGTGAGGACGGTGTGGCACCAGTGGTGCTCCTAGAAAATGTTCTTAGGGGGGACCAGACCAAAACTTTGGGGTGGCACACCGAATTGGTCCCTGTGGTAACTCTGGGAGAGTTTAGCCTTTAGCTGAGCATTGCTCCTTTATTGTTTGCATTATGCAGCCAACACATTTACCTCAACTTAGAAAAACAAAATTTCACTTATTTCAATTCTTTTTATTTCAACATTTATTGTTTTAGCAATTTAGAAAGTTTAATCCACCTGTTACAGTCTTAACAAACGCATCCTAACAACTTTTAAAAAATTTTACTTCTTTTTGAATAACTGTGATTTATTTATGTACTTAATAAATATTAGGGATGCACCGATTGATCGGTAACTGCTCGTAATCGGCCGATATTGGTGAAAAAACACGTGGTCGGCAACTCCTTTCAGAGACGATCATACCAGCCGATCACCTGTCACTCATATTTTGCGGCCGACAGAGAACCTGTGTGTAGCTGCAGCATCACGCCTCCCTCGCCCGCATGCGCACAGCGGCAAATATGTAAAACTAACTTTTACTCCGTCGGTGAGAGTGATGTAAACGAGCGGGGGAAGCTCTTTAAATGCATCAACACAGCGAATTTAATAAGACTTTGAAAGAGCAAACTCTGGGAGAGTGAGGTGAGATTTCACGTCTCCCTGTAGTAGTGAAAAGACTCGGAGCGGCAGCAGTCAGACACCGCTGCACTAACCACTCGTCTGTATGAGCGTGACTGTCCAAAATATGGGCAACTAAAGCCTAATTTATACTTCTCCGTCAGCTTGACTGTGGAGTCACGCACACACATTAACAGGGGTGTAACCTGAAAAGTAATTAAAGTCATCATGTTAGACGAGCAACCTTTCTCTGTGGTGGACGACGCCGAGTTCCGCTCGCTAGCATCCGCTACGGGAAATAAATAAAGCTATTAACGTAACGACTCTGACTCTCTCAGGCCACTCGTTTAGGGGTCTTTTATTCAGGCTACTGTCGGCCGTAACCCACGGCTTACAACTTCTCAATTTATCCACAGAACAGTTCAGAACTGGGCGGCTTTTCTTAGCATAACATAACAGCCGCTGACCTGGAACCGCAAACAGCAACCATTTCTAGCAGCTGAACTGCCCTTCAAAATAAAACTAACACATAATATTACTCTTATATCATTACGGCAACTGTTATGATGGTGCTGCTGGTGATGATGATAATAATAATAATAATAATAATTTAATAAAAAAAATCTCACAACACACAAATTCGAGTTTTTTTTTTTTTTGCTTTCTTGCACTATTTAAGCTACACTTAAGCTGAGTCCAAGTTGTCTCTAAGAGTCTGTAGAGTGTTAAATATTGCACATGGCCTCAGCCTGCAATAAAACAGTGGTCAATGATACTTTCTCATCTCCTACTTTTTATACTAATAATACAATGGCAATGTTGCGTACATGAGAACACAATATTGAAGAATTTATGGATTTGACGCTGTGATCGGTAATATCGGGATCGGCAGATACTGCTTTTGGTGATCGGTGATGATCGGCCCTCAAAATCCTGATCGGTGCATCTCTAATAAATATCCATTTATTTATCGGGTTTAATATTTATTATGTCTTGATTAAAGAAGATGAATGTGTGGTTTGTGTGAACAAGAAAAATATTTATTAAAGTGGGGGAGTTCTTCCCTGGGGGGAGCAGTGGGGTGGCCAGCAATTTTCTATTGGTGTCTTGGACACCCCTTTCCACCCCTTGGGGGCACCACAGTGAGACGTCACTGGGACGCATTCCAGATGGTTTCTTCTGCTGGTCGTTTTGAACGCTGTCAACAACCAGTGAGGTCAGGAAAAGATTGTTTTTGTAAACTTTTGACTGAACAATCTTACAGACTTGTTACGGATCAAATGCATGCCTTTCCCCCTCACTAAACTAAGTATAAAAACCAAAACCTCATGTGCCACTTTGCATCCACCCTGCATCCACTCGGCCACAGAATGAGTCCAGATTTCAGGAAAACGTTGGAAAGAAGCCTTGAGTCCAGGAAAAGGTTTGCGATGTTGTTTCTTTCAGATCACAGCAGCTTTAACACATTAATTTGTTGTTGTGATTTGTTTTTAAGCTGATGCTGTGCTTTCAATAAAACAAGCATTAACCTTAACGAGTCTCTTTTCAATCATAATCTCTGACTTTACAAAATTACTTTTGACAAGAAATAAAAAATAAACACAAATAAGTGTGAGATGATTTAGTAACTGTGTGTGTTTACGATATGTGAGCACAGAGAACATATTTAGAGAAAAACAAAGAGTTCAGTTGAGTGTTAAGCTAACAGATACTTTGGGATTCTGGTGGAATGATAACCTCAAGCGGGATGAACGACTGCAGAAAAATGAAACCAAATTCCTGTAAATGTTTAATACAAATAAAAATCTTACTGTAAGTTTAATCATGTGGGGAAATGTCTCACATATTTGTTTGATGCCATTGCTACAGATGTGTTATAAAGCAGAAAGACAAAAACACGATAAACTGCTTTAAAGGGACACTAGTCAATTTGGGCTTGTTTTTAGCACCCCCTAGTGTTCGTTGGTGAAAGCGAAAGTAAAACGTATCTCTCCTTGCTGTGCGTTCGTCTTTTTAACACCTTAATCTAACTGCTGAAATGTCTCCTCAGCCTTCATTAGTGTCTACAGGAGCGGTTCATCACTAAATCAAACAAATCAGCTGTGTTCATGATCTAAAACATGCAGGAAACATGCTGGAAGCAGACTGCAGATCCAGGTATGTCAAGCTGAATTTTTCTAAGTCCCAACAGATCGGACCGGCAACTGTGAAGTTGCAAGTGGAATATTCTGGCCACAGGGGGCGGATGGGTGGTCTTTCATTAACCCTGTAAAGGGTCATTTTAGCACATACTGGCTCAAGAACATGATTTAAAAATATGAAAAAGTTGCAAAGTGTCCCTTTAAAGTGCACTTAACCTCCAGTGTGGTTCTTAGATCTTTATAAATTTTCCACAGTTTTATGACTTCAGGTCTGCTGTTCCGTTTACATCCTTAAAGAAACACGTCCTCACAGACCAACATAACCTAATACTTTATCCATTATTCAAGTTGTTTTTTAAAGCATTTTAAGTTCTTTTGTAAGAAGATGGTCGCGTCATTAGTCATCAGCTCAGGGCTGTACTCAGGTGAAAACCACACGGTACCACAGCAGAACATTCCGTCTCCTCTGTGACAGCTTTATGAGTTGTCAAGGTGACAGGAAGCTTGGACCGTGGATTGTTAATGCCACTGCATCTGGGCAGGTACCAACAACATGACACGCTGTCCAAAACAATGTCGCTGTAATGAACGCTCGTTATTTCCACGCCACAGCATGACAGCTGCAAAGGCTACAGGCTGTGGATCACGAATTGAACTAAGGTCCCCATAATCACACGCTCATTAATTATTTAGGCTGGCTATTCCTTATTTCACTTCCCATGGACAGCTCCCCAAAGACCACCACGATTATTCACACATCAGGTTCTGAACTTGGCCCGTTACGTTAAGTTAGAGCTGTTTATTTTAATAATGCTGATTAGGTGTTCTGAGTGGTGGAGCTTTCATTTCCAAATACCCCTGATGTATCTGCGTTAGAACCCCGAGGTGGAGAGGACCGCTTCTCTGCCTGCATGAAGGAGCTTTTATAATCAGCAGGTGAGCTCGCCACCTATCTGCACCGCTGCTCGGCATGTCTGTGTGGATTTCTAATGGTTCAGGAGACAAGGCAACCTTTAGCTTTCCGTTCTTATATAACTGTCATGAGCACACGGAGCTGCTGGCTGTCGAGGAGGTGAGGTGGTGCTCACCGATCCCCCTCCCTCTGACCTGCTGCACTGCCGATTCATTAGCCAAGCTGCACTGTTCCTGCATAAAGGTGTATGCAGCAACCGCCCCAGTCATGAAGCAACACCACTGGACTAATATTAATAATGATAATAATAACAACAATAATAAAATGAATAATAATAATAATAACAATAATAATAATAATAAATAATAATAAAATGAATAATAATAATAATAATAATAATAATAATAAAATTAATAATAATAATAATAATAATAATAATAATAATAATAATAATAATAATAAAATTTATAATAATAATAATAATAATAATAATAATAATGATAATAAAAATAAGCCATACTGCAGTTTTGAAACTGAGAGAATGTGTGATAGCACACATAAGACTATTCTTCGTGTCAGCCTCTAATTACGTCTAAGATGAACAGCTCATGAAGGAACCACAAATATATCTCAAAACGCCGTAATCCAATAGTGGCCGCTCATGGAGGAAATATTGCTGCACAGATCAGTCATGTGGTCCGCTCTGCGGTGGGACGCGTGGAGCTCAGTGTAAACTGAAGAGCTGGGCATTCAATAAGACAGTAAAGCCAGGCTGATATGAGGCTTATTGCAGGTCTCGCAGTCTGGAACCGAGCCGTCTGCCTACCGTCTATATCAGACTCAAGACATTTATAAAGGTCTCTTATGAAATCAATGAGGAGAGCACCAGCTCTAATTATAACAAGGGGGCTGGAAATCAGCAGCGGTATGTAGATGACACCAGGCCTTGTCTCTGCAGCCTGTGGGCTCGCTTTGTGTTTGGTTATAAACCTGTCTTACTGGGAAACAGTGTGTGCATTTAGAAGGAAAGAAAGACAGAAAGGTTGACAGTGAGACATGATGTTCAGCTTTCAGAGGAGCAATAAATCCCAGCAGAGACAGCCTCCTGCTGGTTTGAGGGGTTTGTGGCCCCCTCGCCACCTCTCTGCTCAGCGGTGAAACCTCTCCTGCCACCGCGTCCTCTCAGATATACATCATTCATCCTTTTTCCTACCTAAACTCTGCATTCTGGGCTTCATGAATCCAGCTGTAAAAGCAGAACGAACACATTGGTGCTTTTTCTTAGTTTCCACTTGTTTCTTAGGCTTTCTGCACTGATTTGTAAGTCGATGATACGCTGTCAAGGGCAGGTTTTATGAAACACAAGATCGGAATGCTGTGAGTAGGATTATGTCAGAAACATCATTCATAGAGACAAAAGATATTTACATAATCTGTGAAATGTTGTCTGAAGGTAAGAATCACAATAAAGTGATTATTTTAGTATTTAGATGCAACTTCAGGTGATGCACATCCAGTCGCATGATCTGCATCCTGCAACAATCAGATTCAGTAGTTCTGAAATGTTTTAAAGTCCCAAGTCATCATCACACACTGGTGAAATTACATCTCTGCATTTGACCCATCCCCGTGGTGGGGAGCGGTGAGCTGCAGCTGTGGCCGCGCTCGGGAACTATTTGGTGGTTTAACCCCCCAATCCAACCCCTTAGTGCTGAGTGTCAAGCGGGGAGGCATTGGGTCCCATTTTTTCAAAGTCTTTGGTATGACCCCCAATCTCCCAGTCCCGGGGCGGACACTCTACCACTAGGCCACCGGAGCTGATCATTGACATACAAATTTATTAGGGATGGGAATTTAACGCATTAATTATGATTAATTCATTAGAAAAAAAAAAACGCATTCATAAAAATTAACACATTTAACCCTTTGGGCCTGAGAGCCCCCCAGTTGGGGAACGTTGGAGTTTAGCAGCAAAATACATGCCCTAAATATTAATAAATATCATCAAGCTGCACCTCTAAAAAACCTCAGAGCCTCGACTACAAGACCATGCAAACGCTTTTAACTTCAACTAATCAAATGAGTGATTGGAAATCCCTCTTCATGTGTTTTTGCCTTCATTTCTGTCTCTAACGCTGCTAAAAATCAAATTTTGCACACATTCTATCCACCCATTATAGCTGTACTGGTTCTAAATATGTATCTCCTAACACTCTACAGCTAAGTTTCACTGAGATATAAGCCAGAGAGCAACAAAAACGGAAATCGTTTTTTCCCAGCAGATCTCCAAAAAGTTTCTTACCTTTGATGTTTCACCTTGAAAAGTTCATTTTATCCAAACTTTCTGATTGTTTACTGTTAGCCCTACCCCTTGTGTCACACTGAAAACAGTTTAGACAGAAAACAAAGTCATCTTGACCAAAAAAATAAATAAAACAGGCTTCGAACTCAAACATCCAGTAGGACTTTCCTCTTTCCTGGTTTGTGTATGTCCGTGTTATGAGGAGTGTCATTGGCTGACTGAGCTGTCAATCTGATTTTGGTGAGTAACGTTTCATTCTATTGGTCCTAACGATCCAAAAGAGGTGTCAATCATCCGAATAGACCAATCAGTCACTGAGATAGAAGGCTGAAGCTTCTGGAATAGCTCCAGCCTATGCTAGCGGCATTTTTTTACTTTTATTTTTTTCCTGTTTTGAATTGAAATACAATTTCAAAGCATTTTTAATAAATCAAAAGAGCTTGAGTTTACAATAATAATGTCCATGTCTATTGTTTCATTTTCTGCCTCATTATTTTTAATTTAAAAAATTGCTTTTGGGGCAAATTTTCTTGAGCAATTCAAATGCGAATAATCAAGATTAATGAATTAATTACAAAGCCTCTAATTAATTAGATTAATTTTATTAATCGAGTCCCACCCCTAAAAAACCAAGTGATTATAGCAACATAAGATGTGTTGTTTATTAATGCTTTAAAAGCACTTGTTATTATAAAGTGTTACTAAAATCTGATTTGATATTTAGCTTCATCATCAGACTTTAAACAGTCACAGTTGTGTTTAGTAATTAAATGATGGATGCATTTTGTTACGATCAGAAACAAACAGAAAATCAGAAGAGGAAAAGCAAGACAGATGTCACAACCTCCTCCCGTCGCAGCTCCCATGGACACAATTGTTCTACCTAGTGGACTCGTTTTCCCAGCATTCCTCTCTCTGCACTTCCGCCCCACGTCATCACCGCGCCTATATACGGAAGTGCCTCACTTCCGCAAGCCGTTCAGTCATCGAATCTCCTGAGACGATCCTGAGCTAACTAAGCTTCCAAGCTAACCAAACCACAGCCTTCTAGCTGAACTACTCATCCCCAGCCTGACAACCCCAAGTAAGTCAGCTTGTCTTATCTTTGGAGCGCCGGCCAGACTCGTTCCCTTTCGAGCTCTGCCCGCCGTTCCTATAGCAACTGCGTGTTACTCTCCCTCAGCGCTAGTTCTCCGCGCCTGGGTCGTAAAATACGCTACAGCCGAATTCACTGCTAGTCCTTGGTCTGTCCGCCCGTCCTAGTCTTGACAACAGACAGATGTGAACACATGAGGAAGATGAAGGTGTCACATAAATAAGACATGGTTTGTTAAATTTAAAGAGACACTCATCACATGGAAGCAGAGGAAGTCCTAGGAGTTCCTAAAGGAAAGCACAAGGACCCAAAATAACATCACAAACAGTCTCATGCAAAATTGCAAGATTTCGTGCTATCTTTTCACATTTGGAGTGACGTTTATACCAAAACTAATAGTTTATTGTTCAAATGTAAAGAAAATGCTGATGGTAAAAGTCTGCCTATTCCTGCAGCCTCAGCCAAAGCTCCAGGCAGGGTCCTGTTGTGTCCTGCCCTGGCTGGGCCACTACCTGAGACACAGAGCTCCACACTTATTATGACAGCCAAACATCTGGTAGCCAGAGGGAGCGGAGGAGGACGGCTTCAGGAAATACGACTAAGACAATGTTAGAAAAGTGCAAACATGGAAGAGACAGAAGGAAAAGAACTGGTTCAAATGAACGAATCCTCTCTAAAAACGTGAACTAATTACCGACCAACATGAGAACCAGATACAAATGCTTTCAGGATTGTTTGCAGACTGGTTTATAAATATGAACAAATAAGACTTTAAAATGATGTTTATTTGTCTGTTTCGAGCATGTGTGCTTTAAATAAAAACATTTGTTTCCAACACCTTTCACTGCACTATTTTCATCCTGCAACTCTGCTTTATTTATAATATGTTAATTAGCACCATTTGACACCTTCAGCAACTCGAGAAATCAGCTGGTTCGTAAAGGTTTTCTAAAACAGGCTGCTGACACCTAAACGGAGTATTAACACTCTGGGTTTAGGACTCAGATCCTGCATGGCTGTGGTGGATTGTAACCATTTAAAAATAGTTTCAAAAACGGAAATCTTTATTGTCTAATTAAATCAACAACTGTTTAACAGTATGAAGAAATAAAATTGGCCCTTGTTACGGATATATCCTCCACCAGAGGGCAGTAGACAGGTACAGGGTTGGACACGGCAGGTTTTTGATGAAAGTGTGGTGTGACAAAGACACTGGTGTCAGTTATTGATTCTCTAACTCTAGACGGACGCGTTTACTACACTTTTGTATCAATTTCATTTATTCAACAATTACATCAGAGGTAGGCAATCCTGCTCCTCGAGTGCTGCCATCCAGCATGTTTTCATTGCAACACCTCCTCCTGATTCAGTGGTTGAATCACCTGTTCAGCAGGTCATCAAGTTAACCACCTGTTGATTAAAATCAGGTGTGTTGGAACTGGGAAACAGCTAAAACATGCAGGATAGTGGCACTCGAAGACTAAGACCAGGATTGCCTACCCCTGAATTACATGAACCAGCTGTAACAAGACAAAGATGCATACAACCCCACGGTAAACTGGTTGAATACTAATGATTTAGGTAGCACTTTATATGATTTTATTTTAAATAACTGATTTAATCACTTTAAAAAAAACTTCTTGGAGGAGGATTGAGCTTCCTCCTCGCATTCCCTTTAATCATTCGAGGATGCTTTTGAAAGGTTCTATGTGGAGTAAAATGGGAGTAAGGAAGAAAAGGTCTATCTAAAGGTGTGAATCAATATGTATGCAAATGTTTTCCTCAGCAGAGTGGAACCCACGTGCCTGCCACGCTGGAGCAGAACCAGGATTTATCATCCAATATCATCTCATTACAAATGGTTGTAATAAACACATTGCCAAGCTGTAAAATAGTTGTCCATCATTTCTAAGTGGCCACCTAAACAGAGCAGCAAATCAGCAAAGATTGTGTTGGGACTTTTGCAGAGATATAGACATGAACACACTGCAAACACTCTGCAAAGAACAAGACATAACGGAGGCTCGATGGCTCACAAACACACGGTTCTTTACTGTATCTCTGAGAGGGAATGAGTATCTGTGTTACTAAACTGGCTCTGGTTCAAAACAGACTCTTACAGAACAGATAAAGATTAGAGAAAATTAAAAGATCCATTCATCATTCTTGCAAAGCCAGCTCCAGGCTAATAACATCTAATAAAAGCCAGGATCGTTTAGTGCTCCCTAACAGACGCTAACGCTGACAGGAGGGAGGTGCGTTTATGTAAAGATCACACCTCTGACTCGTTCCACCGGACAGATCCTGTGCATATCTGTCAAACAAACACATGGCCAACGAAGCGAAGTGACAACACGGCAGGAGAAAAACAAGTTTCAAGTCAAAATGTGAATAAACTTCAAAACATGCTGTCAGGAAGCACAGGATATCCTCGGGCCCCTTGCAAATAAACAACAGAAGAACCCGTCTTTGGGTGTGAACACGTCCATCGATCGATCTCTGTGGTTTCTAATTGACGTTGTTTCCTTTTACCGGAAAATCCTAGCCAGGGCTTCCCATTTTAAAGTCCAAATCATCATGGCTTTGTTGGGAACAGATAAGATCTTAATGCAAAGATGCACAGGGGGAAATCTGTCAGTCTCCAGTGCACAGGATATCTCAGCACATCCAGGTTCCCCAGCTCTCTGCTCCCAAGAGGTGGTCATGATGGCACACGGTGAAGCTACAACCTCTACATCCTCGCATGCATATGGCCGATCAATACTGCTGCTTCCGCACCAACGTAACTCTACACTGGAGCAGGGAGGATAGGGGAGCTACTGGCGTGGTCTCCCTTGTCTCTCAGTCCTAATGAAGCTCTCAGGTAATCAAATCAATGTACACACCGGCAGATGGCCAATAAGGGAACAACCATGAGGGCTCTTAATGAGAGGATGACAAAGTTTCATCTTACCTATTTCTAACCCCTTAGCATCTAATTAATATTAATCAAAAGTGACTGAACATGTGGCTTTATTAATTCAATATGCTCTATGTTTTATTTATGCCTGTTTGCCCTTTCCACAAACTCTTGGTCGTGCTAACAAGATGACCTCTGCTAAATATAGCTGAGAGGATGCTTTCATTTGTTCCACCAGCTGGACTAAAGTTGTGAGGAGAGAGAAGGTTGTTTTAAAAAAAGCTAGTTTTCAGAGCCAGAAGTCGTGTTTGGATTCTGCATAGATCACTGGCTGCAAAGCAGGTGGTCGGACATATTGCCAAGTGATGGTGGTGCTGCGGTGGTTGAAGAAGGATCCACCGGGGCTCTACAGCCGACAGTGAAGGGGTTCCGCCCTATTAACCATGTTTCTGTTTAATGTTGACAGTTTTTTTATCTCAGTGTCTGCTCACATGAATAGATGGAATATGTAGTGGTCTTTAAACGATCCAGAGTTGGTTGTGACTTGACAAAAACATTAGCACAACGCATGTTAATTCAAAAGGTGTATATATGTGTGATATATATGCTGATCAGCCACCACATTAGACTCTAGAGGTTGTCCTAGACTTTTATCGTTGTTGTAAACAAAACCCTGTCATCGTCTATTTTTAACGATGAATTAAAGACTTGACATGATAATAACGACATATTCAATAGCATTTAATTTCCATTTATTTGAGCTGATCTTCCGAACGCGTTGATCAGAGAATCCACATCGTGCCATCTGGAGGCTGAATCCGCGCTCTCCTGGCACATTGGGAACTGGAATTACAAACTTCATTTGAGCCAAAGAAATCAGGGACGATTCCTCCAAGTGAAGTAATCAGAAGTGGGCAAAGACTCTCTGAACGAGGAGATTCCTGATCCCGCCACTTGCTTCAGAAGGAACTCTTGTTTGCGTTGATGCGGCAGTGGTTCGCCAGCACCAGTCTGTGACCCGCTGTGGTCTCCTGTCCATAACTCTTCAACGTGCTGTCAGCTCGTGGATGCGTTGAATATGGTGTCTAGGTCGGACGTGATGCTAAGATGCTCTGATGAGAATCTGTTTTTGACAGTTTCTACCTCTGTGAAGTGCTCTGGATGACAATGTATCGAACCTGCATTAGTGAGTGTGATGTCACAGACCTTATAATCTAAGTCCGTGGCAGTCGCTGTGTCCTTGAGCAAGACACTTCACTCTTCTTGCCTGCTGGTGGTGGTCAGAGGGACTGGTGGCGCTTGTGCTCGTCAGCCCCAGGGCAGCTGTGGCTACAGTGTAGCTCATCACCATCAGTGTGTGAATGGATGAATGATGCTATAGTGTGAAGTGCTTAGGAGTCCTCTGACTGCAGGTCATGTATCATTTAACTTAAGATCTTTTGTGGCCTCGTTGATTTTTTTCTCAACCTCACCTGAACTGTAATCTGTCAAAATGACAGATTGCCTTCAAATTTCTCCATCCTAATACGGTCAAAGATGTTAGACATTTGGGTAATGCCATTTTAAAGATAAATGAAAACCTGACTGGATATTTGAAAACAACATGAAATGTAAATTTCAGTGCTTAAAAATGAGTAAATATTTGAAAAGAAAATCCAGAGTGACAATTTATATTTCATGCATTCATTAAGGGCAGCAGTGTTGAAGTCCCTCACACACTTGCACCATCTAGTTTTCTTCAGTTGGTGTGCATCAATATTGATTCTGCTGCAATAACTGGATTGCTTTACAATGCAGACGGTTTTCAGCAGCTACAGTTATGTCTAACTGAACCAAACTTTAGGCCAGGGGTAGTCAACTCCGGTATCCAGCATGTTTTAGTGGTTTCCCTGCTCCAACACAGTTGATTCACCTGTTTAGCAGCTCATGGAGCTCTGCAGAAGCCTGTTAATCACCTGCTGATTAAAATCAGGTGTGTTGAAGCAGAGAAACAACTAAAACATGCTGGATACCGGCCCTCGGGGAAGGGAGTTGACTACCCCTGCTTTAGGCCGTATGCCTACATTTTTGGTGTTCACACCGAGGCTAAAGGATTCATGTAGGAGGGACATGCTATATGATACATAGCAAGATTAAACAAATGGTCATAAATATGTTCAAAAATGTTATTTGGCCTAAATGTTGTGTTTTCTTTACATTTAGGGGTGCTATGAGTTCATAGGGAAAATTGTGGATGCACTGATCAGTTTCAAAAAAGTAGAAAAAAGTTATATATTTTTGCCACGCCTCCCAGCCCTGAATAGAGTTTCTGAAAAAACAAAACAAAAAAAACTAAACATAGTATGCTGAATTGTTTTAATTGAGGTTGAGGGGTGTCTCATTTTACCACTACCATTACTCCAAACTATGAGTCAAGGGGACACTTGGGCTAAAGGTGAGGAAACATTTGGAAATAATAAAAAAGCAGGTTTCATACAAACTGCCCAAATTCAGTGTGTTTGCTGTAATAAAAGAGGTTAGTATGCAGGGATATTTTCTCTGCTCTCCTAGAAACCAGCAGTAAGACCTGTCACTTCTTCCTTGCTCTGTAGAGCAAGTAATACCCACTAACCCACAGAAGGAGGAGAGATCAACAAAAGAGGAGCTAATTTCATTAGCTGTGGTTCTTCTGTGCTTTTAACAACCGCTCAGACCCCATGATGTTAGTTCATGAGTGTAGGGAAGTAAAAACAAAAAAACCAACTAATTAAAAAAAACATGTGAGTGTGTGTGTGTGTGTGTGTGTGTGTGTGTGTGTGATCTGAGAGCATGCCCAGGATGGAGAATTGGACACAGGGCAGTCACAATTTCCTACAGTGTTCATTTAGAGGAGTGCACTATGCACGTGCACACACACGCACGCACACACACACACGCACGCACACACACACACACACACACACACACACACACACACACACACACACACACACACACACACACACACACACACACACACACACACACACACAGGAAGTTCCCAGCCTATCCCATCCAATGCTATGTAATGAGATATCTGCTGTTTCCAATCTGAGCCTCTTCATCCTCCACAGAACAGAAACCACTGCTAGGGATGAGAGGAGAGGAGAGGACAGGGAGCAAAATCACATTCCTCTGTTTCCATCTTTTCCCCTCTCTCGGTTTAAGGAAGTAATGTGTCTCCATGTCTATCTTACTATAATGGAGTGGGTCTCAGTACACGCTGGCTGACGAAATTGCCTCATGGTCCCTCTTCTGCATGTGGACACACACACACACACACACACACACACACACACACACTGATAACACGTAGTGTCATGGCCTCAGTGACACAAGTTAAATATTAATGATCTGATTCTCTCTCATTAATAATAACTGCAGTGCTGATCAAACTGGAATACAACCGTGTGTGTGTGTGCATGTGTGTGTTTGTTTGGAAGAAAAAAACATAAATGTAGAGAAGAATGGATAATCGAAGCAAACATTCTAAGATGAAAATTAAAAAAATAAATAAACAATGATACCTATTTTTTATTTATAAGCTCCTTTCGAGACTCTCAAGGTCAATCTACATAAACTCCATAAATACAACACATTATAAAATAAGTTTGAAAAAAAAATTCAAAAAGTACAACATATAAAATACAAATGAATGTTTATGGTTTGACATCTGGGTCATGTGGGGTATGCTAGTCTAAACAAGCGAGTTCTGAGGAGAGATTTCAGGGATCTAATGTTTGGTTTCGTGTTTCAGGCCGTGCATGGTTTTATAATGGACATGTTTCCGGTTTAGCGCCGTGTGTGTTGTGCGTCACGGATATAAAACTAAGTAAAACGAGACAAATATTCAGGTTATATTCGTGCTTACTAAGGTGTTTACATGTTTAGTTACCCATCAGCTGCATTTGTTGTTATTCTTTAGCGTGCTAATATAGTATTTAACAATCGTCATTTGCCGCTAATGCTAAAGCTAGCCCATGAGTGCCGTGACGCACATGCTAAGCTGCTAACATACCTTCAGTAAACCACATCTACACACATGTAACTTGTTCCTGTTAAATAAGTCTGCTGTTCAAGTTCACTGTTAATAAACGCGCTGAGAAAACTTCTGGTTTCCCTGGTTCTCTGACCGGAACCTACCATCCATATTGGCCGCCTCAACCAGTCGGGATATCCTTTTATTAGTGTAGTGCTACTACAAGAGACATAAATGCAGATGGCATTCAAAAATAAATAAAACCTTCTTTGAGCATAAAAAGACTTGTGATCATTTCTATATCATCTATAATTACCGCTATTACTTTGTTCAATGGTAAGTTTGTTAGTAAGACAATAGAAAGTAACAATTTGAAACAAGGACTAAAGGGCAATTGTAAAAAAGAATTTATTTTGCCATAAAATAACTGAAATTCATTTTGTTGTGAAAAATCGTAAAAAATTGGAATCGTGAACTTATAATCGGCAATCGAATCGAATCGTGAATTGAGTGAATCGGTACATCCCTAATTTTAAGGTGTAAAAGTTGCGGAATGTTGCTTTAAAGGTAACATAAAAAGTGTTGCATTTTGTGGTGCAGAGAGCACTTTTTTGATTTGTATTTAGAATCAGAAACTACTGAAAGTGATATTGTTTACATATTTTTTCATGTTAAAGGCCCTATCAGTGATATTCATAGAAATCATGGTAAAAACTGCGACTCTTTAGCGCCATGCAGTTTCGATTAAGTATTGCAGCTACGGTGGCCCACTCAAAAAGGCAACAACTCCAGCGTTCACTCCAGCTATCTGGTTCGTTTTTTTATAAAAAAGCATGAGATTGATTTATTTCCAGTCTCTGTAGCCTAACCCACACAAAGCATATAACTACTCAAGCAGGTAAAAAACATTTTTTAATGAGTGTTCAGTCTTAATGCATAATGCCACACGTAGCCCCCCCTCCCCATCCCCCGACAAGACGATGCGCGC